>JAIKVH010000559.1:2452-13724 GCA_024679275.1 Phytophthora niederhauseri
GGAAAAGCGAACTACGGATTGAAATTCAATTGAAGCGGCAACGAATGACAACGAGCTTATTTGCTGATGAATTGCAAGACCTGTTGCTCCCAACGTCGATGAGCTACGATGGCACAGGCGCAAGGTTTAAGCCGCAGATCTTTTTAGGGGAACTATCTTATTACTTCAAGTAATTGTTAAGCTCTTCACTGTCATTAAAACCCTTGCTTTGAGGTGCAACACAGGGCAGATGCTGCGGCTGCGAAGCAGGCGCAGGAGATGGCCGCGGATATTTTACTGATAGAAAGTATACTTTCCAGCTCAAAATATAGTAAGCAAATACTACAAAAGTGTGTCCTAGCGGAGTTGGAATTTGAGAGGTAGAATGTGCTAGGTGCCTAATTGAATATCCGCACGTACGATTTTAGCGGCTATGTATGGTGTCGGAATTCGATGAAGGTATCTTATCGCTACTGAGAACTGCGAACTCCCCCGGACCACCAGTCCGGGTACCCCGAATATTACATGCAGAGAGGTTTCGCAAGAAGAATTTGTGGGAGTTAGAGATGTTCGACTCGAACATCTCTAACTCCCACTCGAACTTCGAGGGGTGGAGCAAGAGAGTGGCCGTGCGTGCTTAAGTTCTCCCTACTTCGTTCTCCTTCGGGCCTGTTTCATTTGAGAATAAGTCGGGAATAGCAGTTGTGGCACCGCACGGGCCAAAGCAACGAGCTGACGCATTTCATCGCGGCCACTACCCGAAACATGCTCACGAACGTGTGAGGGGACTTCAACTGTTCCTTGGCACCCTTGACATTTTAGGTAGAACTTCTGTGGCCTATGGTGCCCACTCACTCGCCCTTACACATCGGCGTGTCGTGCACACTGCCCGAGGCTACGTCGAACTTAGATACTACGCGCTGCCGCCCACGCTGCCGCCGATCGCCGTTATCTACGCTGCTTCTAGGTTTCACAGTAATAACTCGCGAATATTTCACGCGGTGGTCTATTGTGGTGAAGGAAAAGAAAGCACCCAACAACCGCCCGTTTAGATGGCACGAGCTCCTCGTGAAACTAGTTTCGGGAAATTACGCCGACAGCGGGAAGGAGGACCAGATTGGAGACTTCAAGATCAATGGCGCTATCGATGTTGCTAATTCGTGAGCGATGTTAAGGCACGTTAGGGGGCAATGGGAGAACACCAAACTGCAAACAAACCTACTCCTCATTGGATCGCAACTTCATACTATCTGGTACATTCTAGGTTATTTTTCTTGGCTTGAGCTGATGTGAGCTCGAGCTATGATGACCAACGCATACCTATAATTAAATTTTGTTGCGATAGAGGCGATACGAAGTGTAGCCCCACCCTTCAGATGACGAGATTTGGCATCTGCGGGGCTTGGTCTTTAGTAGTCGTTAGCGGATGGCTAAGTGGCAACAATGATACTCAATTCAAAAAAAAATTAAATTTTGAGGGGTGTGAGCAAGTTAAGTGTTTTATAGTGAATGGATTGCAATGCGGAACAAAATCGTGTTGGTGTTGGTTGCTGTATGCCAACCCGAAAGTGTTACCGACAATGTCTTTGTATGATGCAGTGATAAACAAACCGATTCACTTGTGGTAACCATTGTTCGGTTAGTCGTAATGAAACCTAGAGTACGTGCTATCTCCAATTGGCATGTTGCTTGTTCGGGACATTGATACTTTTGCTAAAGCCAGCTGGCTTGAGGGGAAAGCAGGAGCATCTTATGTGTGTGCATTTCATGCAGCGAGTTTTGCAGCCTTCGCCTTAGCGTCCTTGTTCCGCTGGACATACTTGTTCATCTTCGCCAAGTAACTTCGCATGATTTTGCAGGTACATCGAGCCTTCGCCCAGTCAATTCTCTTCCTCACCGCGAACTTTTTCAGTTTCTCCAATTGCTTCGGAGTAAGACCTCTTCTTCGGAGCCATCTTCATCTTCGACAGTCTTGTCATGAATCCTCAGAAGTCGCTGGCTTGGAGCTCCTACCACAGAGTCTGGGAAACTTTTGACCTGGTTGGAGTCCGTGGCCGTCGAAAGAGCTTCGCTAGTAACCAGGAAGGTACAGATTCCGCTCCTACTTGTGATACTAATGTCTACTTATACCCTCTCAATACCGATTGATGTATCCATGTATGCCAGTAAGAATGGTCAAGTTGAAGCCACACGAAAGCCCGCGCGCTCCACCGCCACCGCCGTACGCTACACAAGATCCCCGTAGACGACAACACTAAACACACAGAAGCTGAAGTACGGAGTTGCAGTAGTAAGCGCATCGGAGGCCGTGTAAGCTCCTCCTACAGCGTAGGCTATGCCGCCCCAGCTACAAGCCCCACAGAAATCACTCACACGACTTGAAAGCCTTAAATCCAGTCCCAAAATTTGGCCTCGAAGTTTGGAGATCAGGCTCGCGCAGCGTACGCCCATCATATACCCCATACACCGCGTGATCCTCAGTCTGCGCAGAAGGAGATCATCTTCGAGCAATGGAACCCTTATAACACACATCCTACGGAACCTGTGCGACTGCGCCAACTAGGCTAAGCAGTTGATCATGGAAGCCGTCCCAGTGCGACACCTGCGGCCCTCTAAGACCAGACACGCAAGGAACAGCAAGGTGCAAGGTGCCTGTGATGAGGCTATAATCCTTTTTAACTTAATACCCCGAATAAGACGGCTATATCCGAAGCGGGGGCGATATCTGTAGCCGCAACCACCACCAAAACAAGAGAGAGACACACGAGTAAGGTTGTGGAGTGAGTACCTTGACGCGGCAAACACGCTCCGTACAGCACAGTATCTCCGAGATACATGTACACACAACCCTCTCACACGTGGGTAACAAGCGTTCAGCTCCGTTGTTCAATGTAATAGTACTGTAAGCGCTTACACGAAAATATTCTCAAATTTCGACTTGCATCCTAACGCTCGAGTTCACGAGTTAGCCACGTCGATCGGGCCGTTGATCTTAAAGTCTCCAATTTGGTTCTCCTTTCCCAAATCGGCATAGTTGCCGCGAGCTCGTGCCAGAATGTACTCCGCCCAGCTGAACGGGCGGTAGTTGGGCACTTCCCCTTCCTTCACGATGATAGGCTCCACTTGAGCATTGTACGCTGGGAAGTAAAAGAACGGGGCCGAGAAGCGACTGGCCTTGTCCGTCGCCAGAACACGGTGAATTGGCGCCATGAACTTGTCGTTCGACCACACCTGCGTCATATCGCCAAGGTTGATGGTGTACGTCCCCTTCCTCGGCGGCACATTCACCCACGTCTGCGACTTCCGCGGTGAATTGGCGCCACGAACTTGTCGTTCGACCACACCTGCGTCATGTCGCCAAGGTTGATGGTGTACGTCCCCTTCCTCGGCGGCACATTCACCCACGTCTGCGACTTCCGGTGGAACACCTGGAGTGAAGCCACTTCGTCATCTTGCAGTAGAATGGTGAGAGCGCCAGGGTCCGTGTGGTTGTAGACCCCCATCGTCTTCTCCGGGTCGGGGGCCACAGGGTAGTGGTTCAGTCTCATGACACTGGGGCTGTTGCCCAGGAAGAACTGGTCGAAGAACGCGGGCTGTTCCCCCAACGACACCGCCAGGATCTTCAACAGTCGGCGGGAGATGTACTCCATCTTGTCGTAGTACGTCTGCATCTCGTGGCGGAACCCCGGTAGAATATCCTCCTGTAGCCACTGGTTCTGCGACGTGCCCAGTCGCCCGTCCCCCTCTGGAGGTGGGGGCCCATCCTCGTAAGCTCCAGTGAAGTCGAAGCACTCCTTCCAGTCCGTCTTGTTCTTGGTGAGCTCCCCCTCGACATACCCGCGCGCGTTCGTAGCGACGCGAGAGATGGAGCGCTTCGTCTCTGGCGGGAGACGGAAGAACGCGCGCATGAACTCCTGGAACCTCTGGACGTCTTGCGCTGGTAGGCCGTGGTTCGCGACGTAGAAGAACCCCCACTCGCTCGCAGCAGCGGAGACCTCGTCGATGATCTGGCGGATGGACGCGTTGTTCGTGTCTCGAAGCGCCGCGTCCACCTCCACGTCCGTCGTAAGAGCCGTGAAGGCCCCAATGTCGATCACTGGAACCTGGTGCACCTCCATCCTTGGGGAGAATTCCGGAATGAGCTGATTGGTTTCGATCCTGAAAGGACGTGGTGTGGGTTACATACATGACTCGGATCGGATGATTTTCAGTACAGTACTTAAGTAGCCTCGTTCTACGGTAGTGTACGTTCTACGGTAGAACACTTCACCGCTACGGTATGGTTTTATTTTCTTCATTTTACGTTTAATGTCCGCCGTTCTACGAGTTGGCGACGTCGATGGGTCCGTGGATCTTGAAGTCTCCGATCTGAATCTCCTTGCCGCTGTCGGCGTAGTCGCCCTTGAAGCGCGCGAGGCGGAACTCGCGCCAGCTCAGCGGGCGGTAGTTGGCCTCCTCGCCCTCCTTCACCACGATGGGCTCGATCTGCGCCTTGTACGACGGGTTGTAGAAGAAGGGGGCGGAGAAGCGGTCGGCGCCGCCGCTGGCCAGCACGCGGTGCAGCGGCGCCACGAACTTGTCGTTGGACCAGACCTGCACCATGTCGCCGATGTTGATGGTGAACGTGCCCTTGCGAGGCGGCACGAGCGTCCACGTCTGCGAGTCGCGGTGGAACGCCTGCAGCGAGGCCACCTCGTCGTCCTGCAGCAGCACCGTCAGCGCGCCGGCGTCCGTGTGGTGGTAGACTCCCATGGTCTTCTCCGGCTCGGGGGCCACGGGGTAGTGGTTGAGCCTCAGGAAGCTCGAGTTGTCGCCGTGGAAGAACTGGTCGAAGAAGGCCGGCTCCTCGCCCAGCGCGACCGCAAATACCTTCAGCAGCCGACGCGAGATGTACTCCATCTTTCCGTAGTATTCTACCATCTCCTGGCGGAAGCCAGGTAGAACATCCTCCTCGAGCCACTGGTTCCGGTCATCGCCGAGGCGTTCGTGCTTGTCATTGGCCGGGCCGTCCTCGTCCACACCGGCGAAGTCGAGGCACTCCTTCCAGTCCGTCTTGTTCTTGGTCAGCTCGTCGTCGAAGTAGCCGCGCGAGTTGCTGGCGCTGCGACGGATCGAGCGCTTGGTCTCTGCCGGGAGGCTGAAGAAGGAGCGCATGGCGGCCTGGAAGTTGTCCACCTCCTGCTCGGGCAGGCCGTGGCTGGCGATGTAGAAGAAGCCCCACTCGCTCGCGGCCGCGCGGACCTCCTCGATCGTCTTGCAGAGCGCCGCGTCGCTGGCGTCACGCAGCGCGGCGTCCACTTCGACGTCCGAGCGGAACGCCATGAGGGCGGCGATGTCGACGACGGGGACTTGGCGCACGTCCATTGCGATGTCAGGCTTGCAACTTGCGGAATGGCTCATCATGGTCAAGGTGGAGGAGAGGTGGGGACTCAGCGGAGACCTTAGTTCAAGGCTGACGTAGCGGGAATGGGGCCGCGGGATTGGCTACTTCGACCCAATCTGCGAGGATCTGCGCTATAAAAATGGAGTCTGGGTACGGATGGCAAAGGTTGACGATCGGCTACAGGGACTAGTAATAAATGTAAGGTGATGACAGCGCGGACTTCCAATGGTCATGTACTAGCCGAGCGCCGCCGCTTCGCGGCGGGGGAGTAGAGATGGAAGCAGCTATAGGAAAGCGGCGGCTTGACCGTGTGCCGCCGATCTAAGGGTATGCTGATCACCAAGATGTGCAGGACAGCAAGATGTTGAAGTTCCCCCTGAGCAAGGACGAAGATGTACCAACCACAGCCTAAAAGACCGCAACTCAATGCAGCCGGCCAGATATTGGTCCAGTAGATGTAGCCGCTGCTGCAGCAATGGGCTCGGGAGTCCTTCTAGAAGACACGAGAGGGGCGGGAAGCAGCGGTGTCTGCAAGTTTGGATGGTGAGCCTGATGAGGAAGTCAAGTTTTAACGACAACAACAATATGAATTCAGAATGAGACCGCCAAGCGTAGATTCAAAATCGTTGTATAGATATCAAGTTACTACGCGGTTTTTTAGGAAGGGAGGCATAGTCGACTCCATCTATCAGCCGCAAATGCTGCGACTCAGGAGCCAAACCATGGCACGACACTGCAACACACAGCCCAGCTACGACTGGTACAGTAGCTGCTTAGCTCAGCAGGTTCTCGACCGAAGCCGAGATCCACGACGTCACCTGGTCGGCCGACACGGCGTCCACGTCGAAGTCGAAGTCGTCGCCGCCCAGCTCGATGATCTTGATGGTGCCCGTGCTCGAGTTGTCGATGATGGTCACGTACGTCACGGCTGAGTCGGTGGGACGCGCGGCGTAGTTGTCACCGCCCGGGGACACACTGCCGTCGTAGAAGTAGTAGTGAGTCGACACCTTGTCCTTGTCCGTGTTGGTCTCGATCACCTCGGCAATGTCGAGCTCACCGCAGCCGCCCTCGGAGCCCTCGCCACGGCAGTTGCAGCCGTACTGGTTAGCACGAACCACCTGAGCGTTCAGCATCCAGATAGCAGGGCGGTTGACGGTCGAGCCCGTAGGCATCTGCACCTTGGTCACGAACATCTTCATGCCTCCGTCCCAGCCGTGGAAGCCCATGTCGTCGTAGTAGCCAATGCAGCCGTCCTCGTCGGCGCAGTTGGTCTCCGTCATGATGTTGACCTCGCATCCGGTGGAGACGCACGGGCCGCCGCCGGTCACCGAGGCGTCCGAGGCATCAGCAAGGGAGCCGCCGAACGTCGTGCTCTCGGTGGCAGTGCCGGAGCCGTCGGCCGTCGAGTAACCCTGAGGGCTCGAGTCAGCGCCGGTGTAGTCGATGTTGAGGTTGTTCATGAACACCATGTTCTCCTGGGTGCCGTTCTGGCTGTAGGACGACACCTTGGTCCAGTCGCTGCCCGAGGTGGCGTTGAACACGGCGATGTTGTAGATGTTGAGCGGGCCGCGGAAGACCATGGACACCTCCTCACTGAACGGGCCCACGGGGTCGCTCACCGACACGTCCTCGGTGGTGCACGACGACATGGCCGTCACCTTGCCGTACGTGCCGGCGGCCGAACCGGCATCCGTGCCGTTGTACACGAAGCTGGAGCTGATCGTGGCGCTCGAGAAGGATGCAGCGCTGCCGGTCGTCGTCGTTGAAGTAGTCGAAGTTGAAGTGGACGTCTGTGTTTGCGTCTGCGACTGCGACTGCGTCGAGGTGCTGGACGTCGAGACGGTGCCGGACTCGTAGTCGCTGGCCACCTCCGGGGCGGCAGTGGTAGTGGCCGGGGCCGACGTGGTCGACTGCGTCTGCGACTGCTGCTGGCTGGCCGACTGCTGGCTGGTCGATTGCTGCTGCGTGGACGACGAGGACGTGGTGGTGGTGGTCGTCGTGCTGGAGCTGGATCCGCCGGGGCAGAAGGTGACCGTGAAGGGCAGCGTGTCCGGGCAGCTGTGGGTCTTGGTGTCGTCCGACGGGTACAGGTAGGCGTCCGAGCACTCCTCGCTCTCGCACGTGAGCGTGGCACACGAGCTGGAGACCGACTTGGCCGAGCTCGTGTCGGGCGCGATGCTCATGGCCACGTTGTAGCCCGACTTGCCCGTGAGCTCCTTGCATGCATCGTACGAGGTGCAGCTGCCGCTTCCGGGCGGGATCACGCTGATGTCGTACCAGGTGTAGCCGCCCGTGACGGAGAACTCGGCCAGCGTGGCCTCGTCGCTGGTGCCGTCTCGGAACATGCCGCTGTAGCCGCTGGACAGGTCGCGGCTCGTGGAGCTGCCGGCCGCGATGGTCTCGGTCTTGCTGTTGTCGTACAGGCTGACGGCGTACAAGCACGAGTTGACGAAGCTCACGGACACGGAGGCGGCCACGGGCGCGGCCATCACCAGCGCGGCGCTCAGGGCTAGGAAGACCTTGACCATTGTGAAGGACGGAGCTGCTGGTCGACTTGTGTGTGTGAGCTCAAGCCGGCAAATTGCGGAATGGACTGGAAGCCTGCCTGCCATTGCGTTAGCGCTGGCTGGCTGGCTCACCCACGCGCGCGCGCGTGCTACGGTACCGGGCACGTCTGGATGCATTTGATCAGCACTTTGGAGACGCTCGGACGACAGACGGATGCCATGCACATCGCGGCGATGGCGCGGTGGCCAGCCCCGCGATCATCTCAGGGCGCTAGTCGCCATCTGGAGAGCACGACGACGTCAGCGGCGGACCAGGCCTTTCGTCTGCACTTGGGGCAGTGACCCACCGGCCCACTCTCTGCGGGCCGCGAACTGGCATCCGATCATTTAAGTTTTGTATGCCGGCTCCGACTATTAACGGAAGTAAGTACAGTTACACGAGTGTTAAGTCGGCGGAGCTCGGCTGTCTACGCGGCAGTTTGCGCTGATTTCGAGTGCTCGCGGATCGTCTGGTGGCGCCTAGATGCAGAATGTTGGATCTCGGTGCGACGCCTGCATCCTTGGCGTTCTACGCCGAGAAGAGGAGTCTCGACTAACTCATTCGGCTTGGACAGAGCTAGCGCAATCTACTGATACGCCGAGAAGAGGAGTCTCGACTAACTCATTCGGCTTGGACAGAGCTAGCGCAATCTACTGGTTTGTGTGTAAGATTTGTGTGTACTTATGTTGCTGCTCGTCGCGTCGCGTGCCTGCCCGATCGTCACTTGATGGTCGAGAGTCTCGACTCAGGACTGCCAGGCACTTTACGCCTGAGTCACACGGCGAGTTGCTTCACCAAAACGCCATGTGGCCCAGGCTTGGCTAGATGGATGTACTACATCCCTTACCCCTGCCGCGCCAGACTGCTCGGGAATCGGTGCTGCGCTATTATGGCCGGCTAACGCTGTGGCGTCTGCGAGTGTCGCGCGCTTTCTAACTCGTGCGCGGGCTCAGCACTGCGAGGTGGCTTCGTTGACTGATGGTGCACTGTAGCAGTGGGAGACGCGGATCCGTTTGGAGTGATGGGCTTGCTTGTCATTCTCGTCCTTGTGTGGCTGCCAAGCGGCCTCGCTGTACGAAGGAGATCCCACCGGAGTTATGCGGGGCTGATTTGCCCCTGTGCACTGCGCGGCCGCCACGCCATGTCATGCTTCAGCAACGTTGTTGTTGTTCGTACGACGTTGGCCTTCGTGTCCCCAGTGGCGACAGGGTCTTCATCGTATTGATGACTACTCGCTGCGGCGAGCTTTCTACAAACCGGAATGAGTACCGCTCCTGACTCGGCCAGTCCATCGCTTGGCCAGTGAACGCCGTACACCTCGTTGCTAGGGCGGGCTCGCAAAACGGAGGAATGTCTGGTGGGCGATGCAGCGCCATGGAGCTTGCTTCACCATCGTTTGGGGTGCAGGACGTGGGTATTTCGCGTTATGGGGCATTGTCCGCCCCCGTCGTGACCATCGTTTGGGGTGCAGGACGTGGGTATTTCGCGTTATGGGGCATTGTCCGCCCCCGTCGTGGCGTTGCCGACCGCTTCAACATGGGATTTCGCGGCTTTGCTCGCGCTTTGCACTTCTTCCTCCTCTTGCTCCTCGTTTGTGGCCACCATGGATGGACTTCAGCGACGCATCGTCGTTGCCTGCACTGGTATCACACCGAGCTGACGCTACGACTACGATGGCTAAAAACTCAAAGAGTGCAGTACATGTACATGCAGTAACTGCTTCTACAGTACTGATCAAGTGCCCGTCATGTGGCGTGAATTGCAGCGGCTTCCTCACCGATACGGTGATTAATTGGCGCGATATGCCAGCTCTGCATGCTCATGGCAATGCTGTACGTTCGAGAAAGTCGTAGCCTGCAAAGCTTTTTTCGAGAACGTTAGGATAAACGAGTTCTTAAAAGACACTGGTATCAGTATTGCACATTGATCTGGGTAGAATAACAACAACAACAAAACCGCGCCAACATTTTCTTTCATGAAGCACACTGGTATCATGTTTTAACCCCTAAGAAACTCCAGTGGAGCGACTATACCTGGTACCTACTCGACCGTAAGAGTTACAATCTCTTCAGCGGTATAAGCTGCTGGTCCTACTACTCGATTCCAACATTCAAAGCAAGGAAGAGCCTCGAAGGCAAACCGCTTAGCTGATGAGGTTCTCCACCGAGGCGGAGAGCCACGTCGAGACGGTGTCAGCCGAGACCGAGTCCACGGAGAAGTCGAAGTCGTCGCCGCCGATCTCAATGATCTTCACGACGCCGTCGCCGGAGTTGTCGTAGATGGTCACGTACGTCACGGCCGAGTCGGAGGGACGCGCGGCGTAGTTGTCACCACCGGGGGACACGCTGCCGTCGTAGAAGTAGTAGTGAGTCGACACCTTGTCCTTGTCCGTGTTGGTCTCGATCACCTCGGCAGTCGTAGAAGTAGTAGTGAGTCGACACCTTGTCCTTGTCCGTGTTGGTCTCGATCACCTCGGCGACATCAAGCTCACCACATCCACCGACGGAACCGGAGCCACGACAGTTGCAGCCGTACTGACTGGCGCGCACAACCTGGGCGTTCAGCATCCAGATCGCCGGCAGGTTCGCCGTCGAGCCCGTAGGCATCTGCACCTTAGTCACGAACATTTTCATGCCACCGTCCCAGCCGTGGAAGCCCATGTCGTCGTAGTAACCGAGGCAACCGTCCTCGTCGGCGCAGTTAGTCGACGTCATGATGTTGACTTCACAACCCGTGGACACGCACGGACCGCCGCCGGTCACCGACGTGTCGGAAGCATCCGCCAGAGTGCCGCCGAAGATGGTCGATTCTGTGGCGATGCCACTGCCATCAGCCGTCGAATAGCCCTGCGGGCTCGAGTTGGCGCCGGTGTAGTCGATGTTGAGGTTGTTCATGAAGACCATGTTGTCCTGGGTGCCGGCACTCGCATCGTACGACGACACCTTGCTCCAGTTGTTACCGGACGAGCCGGTGAACACAGCGATATTGTAGATGTTCATGGGGCCGCGGAAGACCATGCTCACTTCCTCACTCATGGGGCCGACGGGGTCCGTCACGGAAACATCCTCCGTCGTGCAGGACGACATGGCCGTCACCTTGCCGTACGTGCCGGTGGCCGAGCCGGCGTTGGTGCCGGTGTACGCGAAGCTGGAGCTAATGGTGGCGCTCGAGAAGTCTCCCGTGGATCCGCTCGAAGTGGTCTGCGTGGTGCTAGAAGAGGTCGTCGTTGCACTTGACGTGGTCGAGCTGGTACTCGTCGTGCCGGTCGTCGAGGAGGTCGAGTCCGTTCCGACAACACCGGCAGAGTAGTCGGCGTCCGAGGCAACCGGAGCTTCCGTCGTCGCCTCGGGGGCCGCAGTGGTT
>JAIKVH010000560.1:0-13706 GCA_024679275.1 Phytophthora niederhauseri
CACCCGCCGCCAGTCTTGCGCTCGTTCTGCGGGCAGCACGACGCCGCGAACGCCCGCAGCGCGCCCAGCGCCGAGCCCCCGCTGCCCAGCCCCAGCTCCATGTTCGCGAGTGCGAACTGCACCCCTTCAAGATACTGTGTGCCGTACACTAACTTGTGTTGAATCAACATCGATTACCTTCCACAAAGCATATATGAAGTCCTTGAACCACGCCACGGCATAATTGAAATTGAGCCGCAGACGATCATGGCGCAGCGCGGGGTCCGACGAGTGTTGTCTATGGTGGCGGGACGCTCGAGGCGCTCGCAGGTCGCGACGAAGGCGCAGACGCCTGCCTTCTACAAGGCGGCGGGGCGCTCGACGCAGCTGCGCTTCTTCTCCAGCGGCCTGGACGACGCGGACTTTGTGAAGCTGCACCCGAGTGGCAAGCCGCACATCACCAACACTCCGGCGGCTGTGAGCGAGGACCTGGACGACTTGGACGACCTGGACGACGACGATGCGGAGGACATGGTGGCGATCGGACCCTCGGGCGCGGAATACGGCGGACCCACGCGCGGCGGCAAGCTCAAGGAGCCCACGCGCTTCGGCGACTGGGAGCGCAAGGGCCGCTGCTCGGACTTCTGAGGTTGGGGGTCAGGAAGATCTCGGAACAGCTAAAAAGCCCGCATTTTCGTGCGTGCCAAATGGATAATATTGCATGCAATCGTTGTGTTTGTAGCTCGCCTTACTTCACACGAATGCTCGCACAGCACAGCACCTCCATGATTGATGAGTCGGAGAACCCTTGTTAATCATGCTCTCGCCGCCCCCCAATCACAGACTCAGCACCAACTTGCGTCTGGGGTCCGAGTTTGTCGTGTTGAAGGATTGACAAAGCATCCTCGAGGCGACGGAGAGTTACGAAAGAATTTATTCCGGTGCTCCGGCACCGGACCAGTATCCAGATACGCAGTCAGCAAAGAGCGATACTTCTTTCCCTGAAATAACGCCAAATAACATTTTGTTTCAGCCAAGCATATGCGAGATCAACATTGCTTGTGATATTAGTCCACTATACAGTACTTAGCTTGCTAGTCCACTATAGTTTGAGAGATAGCATGGCGCTGCGATCTACTTATTGTGCAGTTCTCTACCGTTGGTGCAGGTATCTGGGCACTCTTCAATCTACTGCCGAAGCTATAGCCACAGTGCCACAAACAACTAGTGTTACTGAAAACTACGAGTTCATACCTATAAGTACGAGTTCGTACCAAAACGTACGCGTTCATACGAGTAAGTACGAGGTTGTACTCGTACATTTTGGTATGATCTCGTGCTTTTCAGTATGAATAGTAGGTTTTGGTACTGTGCTCTTCACCGATTCTGTCAGTCGATTAGGCTTGCTAATTCAACGTCAAATCCTAGAATAATCATTGAGTAAGTGACTTACCCTACGATGCACGAGCGAAAAGCTCAATTCAACCTTGATTTACACGGGAAATCGTGGATTGGCAGTGCAAACGCGCCCTGTCATGCATATTCGATGCCTCTCGACGGTATTAAATGATTCACTTCGTAATTCGCCCAGATAAAAAAAAAAATGCGGATCATAAAAGTTTACATGTTAGAAACATGAAATCTTGGTACTGACATGCCCTGATTGATCAAATAACACCAAATAACCAACCATCAATTGTTGTTTCAGCACGAAGAAGTTGCTTCCGATGGCGGTCCATACAAATCCTAATACAGAGCTTCGACTTCCTCGACCGAAACAACGTCTCAAGGCGGCTGAAAATCATTATTTAGGGCTCGGGGTAAGCTCTTCTTCTACATGATATTGTGCTTTGCATCCAGTTTGCCCTCCTAATTAGTGCACTAGTTAGTGTTCGTACTTCGTGGTAAATCATGAAGGCTTTGAATGCAAGTTGCTAAAAAAAACAAGTCGTGCTTCGAGCCCGGTTTGGCTCGGAAATGGCACTTTCTAAAAGTGCCAAACGGATGCTAATCCATGCTGGTTGTGCTAAATCGTGCAGGAGATGACATTTGTGCACTACTTAGTGCCCATTTGACCATCCACGACTTATAGCAATTCGTACTCGAGTACGGTTTATAGATAGGTCGTGCTCGATAAGTCATACGAGTTATTAATAATTAGAGTATAGTTTTCTCTTTAAAATATATTATTGTGCATTGTTTATTTATTTTTTTAGGGATTGAGGTCTATTTATGACGTCGGCGCGTCAGCGGTACACTGTACCACTTGAAACTCTAAAGTCGTATGTACCCGCGCAAAAAGATCGCTCTGATACTTTTAACCCATCTTCAAAATAGTCACCGCACGGAGCTACCAGTCGTCGAATACGCACCAAATGACCTCTACCACACCATAGTCACAGGCTTTCTCCTATGCATCCGCACCAATGCACAGCAATCTCCTTGCTAACCCTTCAAAACACCTCCGTTCCCCCCTGACCGCACGCCCCTCCAAAATGCATAGCCCCTCCCTTTGGATCCGGGACCAGATGGTTGTCACGCGAATAATCCCGGCCAAGCTCCCCCGCGCACGCCGCATATGGGCCCCACCAACGGCCCGAGAACTCAGAGCCCGAACCCGCGGGTCGTTTCTCTGCGAACCAGCGTCAGGCGCAGTATCCTGCAAGACCGCGAGCTCGACCAGTGGTCGGGCCTCTCGCACTCTCGAAAAAGGCCCTCGCGCGCGTGCAAGGCCAGAAGAAGAAGGAGAAGAAGAAGAAGAAGGAGGAGAAGAACCGAAGAAGAAGGAGAAGGATGGAGAAGGTGCAAGTGTACATGGACAAGTGGGCCAAGGACCTGGAAAAGTTCCCCGTGCTGCAGTCGGCGCAGGACGCCACGGGCGTGGAGAAGCTGTACCTGGTGGCGGGCGGCGCGGCGCTGCTGCTGCTGCTGCTGCTCGTGGGCTTCGGCGCCGGGCTCATCTGCAACCTGGTGGGCTTCGTGTACCCGGCCTACGCGTCGTTCAAGGCCATCGAGACGGACGACAAGAAGGACGACGTGCAGTGGCTCACGTACTGGGTCGTGTACGCGTGCTTCAACATCGTCGAGATCTTCGCCGACTTCCTGCTGTACTGGATCCCCTTCTACTACGCCTTCAAGCTGGGCTTCCTCCTCTGGCTGTTCATGCCCTCGACGCTGGGCGCGTCCTTCCTGTACATGCACTTCCTGGCGCCCTTCCTCAAGTCGCAGGAGTCGCGCATCGACCGCGCCATGAAGGAGGCCGTCAACAGCAGCGGCGCCGTCATCTCGGACATCAGCAACGTGGCCAAGGACATCGGCAAGGACGTCAGCAAGGCCGTCGCCAGCAAGATCGTCGACAACGCCGCCCAGTAAGAGCAGATGCGTCTCGACAGAGGTCCCCCCGATGCGGCGCGCTCGGCCGCCCAGACGCAGTGCAACACTCTCTCTTCCCCCTCCCATATTCTCTGTGGCGGCGGGGAGGAGCCGTGCTGCTGCTGTTGCTGCTGTAGCTGTGGCTGCCGCCGAACCTTCGTAAGTTAGCTGGCTGTGTTTGCTTCGATGAATATCAAGATCTAGTGCCTATTGCTTCGTGTCGTTTGCAGAGTCCATGCAATCGTAAGTTAGCTGGCTGTGTTTGCTTCGATGAATATCAAGATCTAGTGCCTATTGCTTCGTGTCGTTTGCAGAGTCCATGCATGGCTCTACATGTATAATACTTGCAGCTGCTCGCTCGTGCTTAATTAAAAGTGTCCACTGCCCTAGGCTGCAGCTTCTGCTGCTGCTGGTTGTCGACGTTGAAGCTTGACCAGCTGTGAAGTGGCTGTTCCTGCTGACGTGGCATCTTGTACCGGAATGACTGCGCCATCGCTTGCTCACTCGGGACGCGTCTCTTTGCCTGTAGCCATGAGCAGCGCGTCGTACGCGGCGTGGGCCAAGTTCGACGTGGAGAAGGAGCTGGAGCGCGTGGACGAGGCGGAGCAGCGCGAGCAGCAGCACAAGCAGCAGCTGCAGCAGGAGCGCGCCAAGCAGAGCGTCGAGAGCTCGGCCACGCAGGCGGCGCAGCAGTCGGCGGACATCCTGGCGGCTCAGGCGGCCGTGGCGGCGCTCAAGGCCAAGAAACGGGTGCGCAGGGGGCGGGCAGCGGCCGCAGAGGGAGAAGAGAGGAAGAAGGACAAGAAGGAGGCAGATGAGGAGGTGGAGAAGGCGGCCAGGCTGCAGGCTCAGGCGGCGCTCTTCGCGCTCAAGCACGAGCTGCTGCAGCAGATCATGGAGAGCAGACGCCTCGGGGACAAGAAGCTGAGCGCAGAGGAGGGGGAGGACTGGGGAGGGGCGCAGAAGGCGTTCACCAAGGCTCTGGACGCGGTGAAGAGGCTGGAGGCTCTGGCCCCGGAGCTGCTCAAGGCTGAGGAAGAGCAGACCAAGCTGCTAGGGACGGAGCCTGCTCCTGCTGCTGCCTTGACTCAGCAGGAGAAGAGTGCAAATGGCGGAGGATGCGGACACTCGGGCGAAGGAGAGGACTCGTGTGGCAAAGGCTGCAGTCACGAAGGTGCCAAGAAGCCGGAAGTGGTGAAGAAACCCGAGCCGCTACCCAAAGCCAACGACCTCGTGGCTATCATTAAGATGTTCTACAAGGACGCCTACATGGGGATCGGGACCTGCGACCTAGAGAGAGGGCGACTTGCAGCGGCTACTGAGGCGTTCAAGGAGGTGTTGCTACGAGATGAGGTGCAGTTGTCGGCGTGGCTTCGCAGGGGTGAGGCGTTCGAGCGCATGGGCGCTCCATTGCTCGCGATGCTGCACTTCAGTCGGACGCAGGGGTGAGGCGTTCGAGCGCATGGGCGCTCCATTGCTCGCGATGCTGCACTTCAGTCGGATCACCAACCTGGTACGTTAAGCACTGCAGCGATTAGAGATTGACTGTCCTGCTAATGAAGTGATCTGCGGTCAGGATTCGGGCCACGAGAAGGGGAAGGAAGCGCTGGATCGAGTCAAGACGAAGCTACTGAACAGTGGGGACGCTTGCAGCGGTACGATCGATGGCTGAAAGCGCCAACATATAGTGCTACGACACTTGAACTGAAGTTGTTTCATTGCCTTTTTGTTTGCCTAACAGACAATGATACGGTTCAGCGCGAAGTGTCGAAGTGTACTGACGGACGGACGTTCAAAGAGGTTCTTGAGCGCATCCAATGGGTCTTCGAAGAAGCGAATGTGCTGGCTGTTGAGAGCTTCTTTGACTACTCGACGACGAAATACCAAGTTGTGTTAGACTGTCTCCAAGGGCTGCGCGCGCGACCAGAGTTCAGCTCTACGAACGAGGAGGCGGTGTCTCCAGTACTACGCGAGGTGAGCCCGGGTCCTTTAGCTAAACTCGTGTGTGCTCGATCTAACTTGCGGGTATTATTACGTACTTCTAGCTCGAGATCTCGTGCCACTTGAACATTGCAAGCGGCTGCCTCGAGATGCAGCGCAACTACACCAAGGCCATTAACCACTGTGACCAAGCGCTTCATCTCGATGGCAATCGTGCGATCATCCACTTTCGCTTGGGACAAACACTGTGACCAAGCGCTTCATCTCGATGGCAATCGTGCGATCATCCACTTTCGCTTGGGACAAATCTACCACGCTCTCCACAATTACGAGAAGGCTCTCGGCTACTATGACGCGGCTAAGGCCCTTGTTCCTCCTGCTGTGACCACTGAGACCGAGGAGCAGCACAAGCAGATGCTAGCTGCGATTGCCAAGGAGAAGGACAAGTGCGAGTTTGATCGAAACCAGTACGACATGGGATATCTCCGATCTTTGGCAGCCAAGTAATAAAGAGTTTCAAGCTAAAGAAAGTGAATGCTAAACTCAAAGATTATCAATCTGTAGGCTTTGAGGCGTGTCGGCGTAACATCACCTCTCTTCATCGCTATGGTCTGAATCTGACGGTGGGTGGGTGATAATCCTCGATGCAATGTCCTCGTCGTCTCTCGAGCCGAACCTCGACGTGCTGGTGTATGCAGGCGGCCGGGATTCATCATGAAAAGACGTGCCAGCGCGAGTTGGGCTTGGTGCCGGGTACGCGCTGCGCAGACCCCGAGACGACAGATCCTGGTGCAGCTTTTGCGCTTTCTGGCGAGCGTTGAGCAGAGCTTCGTCGTCTTCCAGCAGCGTATTGATCTCCGCCGCAATCTTGCGAACGCCTGCGCCAATGTCCAGGTTCTGGCTGAATTCGTACTGCTCGAACTCGTACTTGTTGTACTCGGCAGCCAGCTCGATGAGGAACGAGGCACGAGCAGGCGAGCGAGTGTCCTTCAGAACTTCCTGGGAGCCGTTGATGAGCAGGTACTGCAGCAGGTTCAGTGCCTGGCTCGCAAGTAATGGAGATCAGTTTAAGTACATCAACTTCAGTCAAGTCATGGAATTCCGAGGTCTCGCCTTTTTCATCAGCGTCGGGTTCTGTTGGTGGTCGATGAGGATCTCCCAGATCCGCGCCTGGATGCAGGGGCAGTCCACCACGTTGTTCGTACGCGACGCGAGCTCGTTCATGACGGAAGTCGGAATGCCCGTTGCTTGCTGCTGATTCTTCGACATCAAAGACGCCAATACGTTTTCTTCCACGGGAAGATGCTCATCCAGCAGAATCTCCGCTGGCGTCTTGGGCTCGCCATCCAGCGCCGACTTGACGATGTCCACGACTTCCTCGAACGCAGCTCGCAATCGGTCCATGCCTTGTGCTCGCTTGGCGAGTTGAAGATTGAAGCAGCAACACTCTCGGCCCTAAAAATGGTTTTAGCTACCTATGTCTAACCGTCCAAGCAAGTTCATGAATCATGAGTCAAAAATGCATCTAAATTGTTTGGCTGTGTATGTGTGTACAGCATAGGACCTATGAGCTCTCGAACGGCTGCAGTGCGACGCCCACGACCATGCCGTGGCTGATGCTCTGCATGTCCGACAGGATCTCAAAGATGTTGGGGACGGCGTAGCTGCGGGTCGAGTCGTCGTCCTCCGCTGCGTCGGTGTTGGGGAGAGGGATCTGGTAGCTGGACGTGATGGCGCGGAACTTGGCGGGTAGGAAGGCCTGCGGCTTCCACGTGATGAGGATCTCGGTCGTGTCGACGCCGTTGACGAAGAAGAAGGCGAGGTGGCCGAACGACCGCTGCAGGTCCTGAAGCAGCTCGTGCACGGGGTCGAAGCCGATCATGACCGGGACCGTGGTCAGGTCCATGTTCTTGTAGACTGGCGCAACGAACGGGTGCTTCTTGTCGCCCTCGACGCGGATGCGCTTGGTCGGGAGGTTCTCCGTAGCGAGCTGCAGCATGGCGTCGAACTCCATCCTCGACGAGGCGAAGGCGACCTTCCAGCCAGAAGAGGAAGCACCTGACGCGAGCCAGGAGACTAACACATCGTACGAAACCTGAGCCAGAGAAATCAACCGCTGCACCACGACCTTGTCCGGCGTGAAGCGCGTCCAGCTTGACAAACAGTCCATGTCCTCGTAGTCTGCGGCGATGAACATCGCGGGGTGCGTGGCTGCGCTCGTACTAGACGCTTCGAACCGCTTCAGGATCTCGCGACGCTTGTCGTCGTCCAAGGAGCTGTTCAGGTCCACGATGAACGGGACGTTTTGCCAGTCAAAGCTCGCCACACGCTTCAAGAACCGGAGGAAGCTGGACAGAACGGAGCGAGGAGTAGACGTGGATGCCGTGGTAAGGAACAAATCGGCCACAATGAGCTCCACCGCCTCAACCGGCAGCACATTGCTCAGCGCCTTGTCAGCCAGCCATCTCTGCACCAGCCGAACGGTGGGGCCGAACGATGTGTTCTTCGTATGCAGTGCGTGGACTGTGCTGGAGTGCTTGGAGAGGTAGTCGGCTTCGCGCTTGGCCATCACGTACTCAGGCGAGTGAACAATAGCAAGCTTCTTCACTCCAGCAGCACCAGTCACGACACTCAGCTCCTTCTCACTGCGGATCACGAGGCGGAAGACGTAGCCGCTCATAAACACGTCCACGCAGTCCTTGGCCACCTCGCAGCGGAGGTTAAGGCGCGACTGCAGCTCGTGGCCGATGTGCACGTAGAAGCCGGTCTTGGCGTGCATCAGGGCCTTCTTCTCGTTCGGCCAGATGGCCGATGTGCACGTAGAAGCCGGTCTTGGCGTGCATCAGGGCCTTCTTCTCGTTCGGCCAGGCCGACGAGCGCTCGAATTTGACGTGCAGCACCAACGGCTCCAGCACAGTGTTCACGTGGGCCATCGGGGCGGCATCCATCTTCTCACCCTTCGAGTAGGCCAACGGGTGCGGCTGGACCGGGAAGAGGCTCGTGTAGCGGAACGCCGGGTGCACCGGAAGCACATCGGAAACCTTCAGCGGCAGCGAGTCCAAATCGCGCAGGGTCTTGGCGAAGTTGTTGAAGATCACCCACAGCTTGGAAACCGAGTTCATGGTCGACTCGAACGAAGCATTTGAGCCCTTAGCCTTTTTCGCTCCAGCAGATTCCTCGACATCCAGCGCGGAGTACAGTGCAGCGTTGGAAGTCTTAATCTGCGACGAGGTAAGATGCGGGCAGTGAGCTGGCACGATGAAGTTGACAATGGCATCCAGCACACGGTGGCGGTTTTCGGGGCTGATGCCGTCCCAAACCACAGCCTCAATGATAGCGCCGTCCTTGAAGCGACGCAGCTCCGACTTGCCGCGCCAGAACTGACGGAACTGGGTGCTGGCCACCTTGTCGTCCGCAGACGGACCCTTGTCGACGATTCGCGACACGTTGTCCGAGTTAATGCGGAGTCCAACCGCCACCTTGCGCTGCTGCGGGAGCGAGCTGTCCTGCATACCCCACTCAACGCCGTCCTCGAGAATAGGTCGCACCAGCGTAACACGGTCCGTCAACGCCTTTGAGAGCACCGACTCGATCTTGTGCAGCCAGAAGCGCTCCAGCCCCATGTCATTGATCGCGCGCTTCTCCTCGATAGTGTAGGTGTCCTCGTCAGCGTCGTCCACGGGAGCAGGAGCGGGGAACCAGTAGTACTGGTCGTACCGCGTCCAGAACTCGTTCTTCTTGATAAACAGCGAGCGGAAGTCGTCCATCGAGCAGTGCTGGACGAGCTTCACCGACTCCTCCGCGGCGTTCTGCAGCTCCTTCCACGCGCTGCGCGACACGCGCCCAAACAGGTTCAGCCGCCCGGACGAGTCCAGGAACACGAGCTCGAACGACTTGCGGAACGTCTGCATGCCCTCGGTCGTCAGCACGACGCCGCCCTCCGTGGGCGGGAACTGCAGCGGCTCCTTCTCCACGTTGTGCACCGCGATGAACTGCACCAGCACCTTGAACATCTGGTCGGACGGGGTCTGCGCGCTGATCCGCTTCTTCTGGTACAAGCACCAGCACCTTGAACATCTGGTCGGACGGGGTCTGCGCGCTGATCCGCTTCTTCTGGTACAGGTACAGCAGCAGCATGGACACCAGGAAGTCGTTGACCGAGTCCATGGCCTTGTGGAAGCCTCTCTGTCTGATCCAGACCTTGGCGAGGATGCACGCCTCGGCGAACTGCGGGGCCTCCTTCAGCGCCGCGTGCAGCTCGCGCGTGTGCTGGCGCACCATCATGTCCTCCAGGATGGCGTTATTGTACATGGGGGTGCTGCACTGCTTCATCTCCTCCTCGGTCATGTTCGGCTCGTGCTTGACGTTGCTCCTCGACGGCGCCAGCTTGGCCAGCTTGAACAGCTCCGCGGTCACGACGGGGATGACGCGCACGCAGACCTTGAGTCCTTTGGCTCCGTGCTCGCTCAGGAACTGCGGGTTCGCCTTGAGCATGGCCACGGGCTTCTCGTAGTCTCCGTGCCACGGCTGCAGCGCCACGTCCTGGAACAGCTCTACGTGGCTCTGCAGCTCCGCGACCAGGACGCCCAGGTACAGGTTGCGCTTGTCCTGGTACCGGTACGTGGCTCTGCAGCTCCGCGACCAGGACGCCCAGGTACAGGTTGCGCTTGTCCTGGTACCGGTAGTTGCCAAAGTCCTTGGGCAGGAAGCACTCGCTCGGCATCTCCACCGCCAGGTCCACCGTCAGCACGCCGTACTCGGCCGGGGCGCCCTTCTTGGACGCGTACGCCAGGCTCTGCAGGATGTAGCTGCCCACGACGTCCAGCCGCGCCGGCCGCTGGAAGGGCAGCACGATCTCCTTGCGCTTCACGTGGCTGCGCACGCGCAGGCCGCGCGCCTGCAGCGCGTCCTGCGTGACCTGCTGCTGCTGCAGGCCCTGCAGGACCTCCTTGGCCCGGAACAGCAGCGTCTGCAGCGCCGCCGCCGCCTTGGCGCCCGGTTGGCGGCCCGCGGCGGCCAGCAGCTCGTCGACCTGCAGGCGGAAGAAGGACGCGCGGTACGAGGTCGTCGGGTCCGCCGCGCGCAGGTGGCGCAGCTCGCTCGCGCTCGGCAGCGCGTACTTGGACAGCGCCTTGCGCAGCTCCGAGGGCGACGTCGACGCCATGGGCTCGACTTGAGTTGTAGTTGCAGCTTTGACTGGCGCCCGTCCGACTTGGGTTCGACACACAATCGACACACCAACTATGTGGAGGACACAAAAGAACACCTGGTTTTTGACATTATTTCCAACATTTGGACAGGGGGAAATTGCAATTTGGTCAGGAGTTTGGCTTGGAATTTGCAATTCGGTCAGGAGTTTGCTAGGACTTCTGAAAGTTAGAATTTAGATGGTCCTAAACATAATATTTAGAATGTTCCAGATTGCTGACTTTATCCAGTACAAGTGTGCTCTCGGCTAGCAAGCATTACAGCATAAAGCAACTTTCAGTCTTACTCGCCATTACCCAGCAGCCACTAAAACATTCGGGCAACAGGCCGATCTGTGCTTGCTTATGGGTCCTCAGAGAAGCCCTGTAAGTTGTAAGTTCATGGCATGTACAGTAGCGACTCGGCTACAAGAGGCGTCTGTCATTTGTCTTTGTCTGGCTTAACACAAGGACTACCTCCTGGCCTGCTCGAGAGCCTGAGCTAACAGGAACAGCTGACGCACAAGCAACATGGAAGAATTGTCTTCCTCCAGTGGTGTCTTCCAGATCTGGTGTGCCAATTTTAACTTTCAGAAGTCCTGACTGATTAGCAAACTCCTGACCGAATTGCAAATTCCAAGCCAAACTCCTGGCCAAATTGCAATTTCCCCTTTGGACAGTGTGTCGAAAATGCTGCGGTCGGCGGCGCGCCGGTTCCAGGCAGCTCCAGCCGGCGCCTTTTACGGAGGAGGGAAGACGCACTCCCACTTGGCTCTACTACGCAACTTCAGCTCGACGCTGTCAACCACGGGAATCGGGTCGGATGGCGTCAAAATTGTCAAGAAGAGGAAGTCGGCGTGGCAGGAGAAGGTGGTGGCAGCGCTGCGGGCGTATAAAGAAGTGAACGGCGACCTACTAGTGCCTTCCTCGTTCGTCGCCCCGCATGGAGACTCGAAGTGGCCGCCTGTGGCGTGGGGCTGCGCTCTGGGGGCCGCTGTGGTGTATCTGCGCAGGCGCAGTTCGAGACAGGAGCTGCCCCCGCAAGTGGAGAAGGAGCTGGAAAAGCTGGGCTTCGTCTACGATAAATCTCAGTACAGATGGGATCGTATCATCCTGCCGGCTCTGCGGAAGTTCTACCAGCTACACGGGGACTCCGACGTCCCGCAAGAGTTCGTCGTCCCGACCGGTGATGAGGCGTGGCCAGCGCTGGCCTGGGGTCTCCGACTGGGATCTATAGTCCACGACATTCGGCAGAAGAACACGTATTCAGCTCAAGTGGTCATGTCGAAGCAAGAGCTCGACCGGATGGAATTTTGCCATGAAATGACGATCACCGATCGCAACTGGAAGGAGAAGATACTGCCATCATTTCAAGTGTACTACCAAGTGTTCGGTGACTGTATTATCCCAATACACTTTATAGTGCCGTCATACCCCCCGTGGCCAGAGAAGGCGTGGGGACTGCTACTGGGGAAAAAAGTTGTCAACGAGATTCGAGGTGGTAAAAGTTACACGGAACAAGCGCTTCGAGACAAGGACGAGCTTGATTCTCTCGGTTTCGCGTGGGACCGTGACGCGGCAGTGTGGAATGACATCGTGATGCCCGCTCTTGAAGTGTACGTCAGCGTCTACAAGCAACGCGGCAGTGTGGAATGACATCGTGATGCCCGCTCTTGAAGTGTACGTCAGCGTCTACAAGCATGGCAAAGTTCCGCAGCCATTCGTCGTTCCGTCCGTGGATCCTTGGCCAAGGAAAGCATGGGCGAAGAAGTTAGGTAGGATTTTCTATGACGTGCGGTACAAAGCAACCTACCTTTTATACTTCGGGCGCGATATCGACAAATTACACGATCTCGGGTTGAATGTCAAGCTATTGCCTCGAGCGTGGAACGAACGTGTCGCTCCTTTGCTGGACATCTACGCGGAGCTGCATGGAGAAGGGAGAGTCCCACGCGACTTTGTGATCCCGTCGGAAGCTCCATGGGAGGAAAACGTGTGGGGTGTTCGACTGGGACTCATCGTTTCTCTGAACTCGCACTTCATGACACGCAAGTGATGCTCAAAAAGATTTCAGGCATTCTAGCTTTAAGGTTGAAGTAAAGTGAAAAGAACACCAAAGTGCCCCTGCAAAAGAAATGAAGCCTCGGCTTTGACTACCACAATCCACAAAAGTTGCTGAGGTGGGCAACTCAAATCGCGAAAAAAAGATGGCAGGTCCTGGCTTTTGCGTAGTACATGTACCTACAACAAAGCCTTCATCCGGACCGGACGGTTATCGTAAGGACCAACTCGTCAACGCGATTTATGCGTGCTCCAGCTTTGTTGCTGTTCCCTACGCAATTGTAAGTGTGAATAGATCTTGGAAACCAAAAGCAATACTTGGGCTTTTATACCATGCTTAGAAACTCCACGCCAGACTTACCACGACCAACCGCAGAAGCTACAGTGGCGCTGATCCAGTCTCTTCGAATATCTTCGCGCACGACAATTTCAATAGGTAGAACAGTGTGGAGAGACAAAGTTGTCTTCGGGCTAGCAGTATCTGGCCGTGCCTCTCCAGTTCATTTACATTGAAAGTTAAGATCGATCGGCTTACTTGAGAATCCTCTATATCCTATTTTTTTTCTTTTAGGTGCTGGTCATTCACCCTTTGTTTGCGATCTCAAACACCTGAACGATCTGTGTGTGGGGAGACTTCCAAAATATTCCAAGCTGTCGGTTCAGTATTTGTATTGTGCTAAGGCATTACTTCGAAAGACTTTTTAGTTAAAAGTACTATATGTAGTATCACACACCAAAAGTAATTGGATCAGACCCCGACCAGGGGCTTACATAGACAGCTTGGGGCCCTCAAGTTGTCGAGAACTTGAGGAACGTTGAAGGGTGGTTACTAAGTAGCTAAATCTGAACCCTGTAAATTTAGA
Organism: Phytophthora niederhauseri; assembly: GCA_024679275.1. Lineage (NCBI taxonomy): Eukaryota > Oomycota > Peronosporomycetes > Peronosporales > Peronosporaceae > Phytophthora > Phytophthora niederhauseri. The sequence goes on from JAIKVH010000560.1 coordinate 13,403, forward strand.
ATGTACCAAAAACACTAAAGTTTTTGTACAGGTCCAATCTGTGATTGGTCGACAGTGTCCAAATCGCATCCAGATGCTGCGGTCTGCAGCGCGCCGAGCGTGGCGCCTCGCCCGGCCGCTCCAGGCAACATTACAATCGCACGCCGCTAACCCGAGAGGTGGGGCGCTCCATCATCTGGGCCCACGCAACTTCAGCTCGACGCTGTCGGCAACAGGAACTGGATCGGGAGTTGATCAGGACGGTGTCAAAAATGTCAAGAAGGGGAAGTTTGCTCCGCGGGAGGAGAAGGCTTTGGCGGTGCTG
>JAIKVH010000561.1:0-13701 GCA_024679275.1 Phytophthora niederhauseri
GACTCTGTGAGTCTGTTACGTCTTCCTCTGACGCTAAAGCTACGGCAGCCCCGCTGCAGGAGCAGCACTTTGATCCGAAAACGAACCAAAGGCGCGACAACTACATCGGGCTCTTCCATGAGCCCCGATACTTCTCCAGCAAGAAGACTTCTTCTCGCAGCAAAGTGCCTGAGCGGCAGGCACTTTGTCAAAGTTGGAACGCTTTTGTTGAGAACTTCAACAAGAAGCCGGCTGCTTATCGTGAGCAGGTTAAGCATGCCCGTGAACGCGTCGAGACATTCTCGACGCGTGGGAGGGATGAACAGTTCCACAAAGCTTCTGTGGACGCTGGTATCCCATGCGCTGTGCCCGAAGGCCATCAGTGCACGCTGTGTCTTCCGGGTGCGGCGCAATTGAGCGACCACGACCTAACCGGGTACACGCCGGTTTGTGTACCTGCGAGTATCAAGGATCTCCGTGCCAAGTTCCTGGCACGTGAGGAACGCGACGAGCGCGGGCCTTCGGGCGCTGCAGGTGACTACAGCGCTCGCTCTACATTCGCGCCAGCAGTGCGTGGTGAGCTTCGAACGGCCTCACCATTTCTGGAACGTCTTGCAGCAGGACGTCACGCGGCTCCCAAGTATCTTGGTGGGGCGGAAACCCTCTCCAACGAATACGATAACGAATCGGATGCCGGATCGTTTTCCAGATACTATGGTTCACAATACGCTCAACAATCCAGCGTTTTGAGCCGTGGGCGTCGCGGATCGGAGGCGGCGGTGGTGGGAACACGCTCCGGGTATGGTCGACCTGGGGTTGACGTTGGCCGTCCGACTCTCGAGGAGCGGGTTGCTGCAGTGGAGCAGCTTCAGAGTCGGGAGTTCGCCGCTCTCAAGCAGAAGGCTGCAATCCTGAGGGCTCAAGTCGCTCAGGATTCGCAGACCACGTCGGATATCTCCGTCGACGTGGGAGGTCGCGCCGTGCGTTAGGCCCAACGCATTCACGTGCTGGAGCAGAAGGTTTTCCCCGCCGGGGCTCCGTACGCGGTTCACGTGCTCGATCTGTCCGTCCGTTCGCGGATGGTCCGCAGTCGGCATCGAAAGCTGCTCCCAAGAAGTGTGAACACTTCTTGCCAAAGGTGTGCAGTAAAGCGCGGATCTTGATCCGACACAATGTCGATCGGCATGCCATGGTGTTTGAACACCATGCCAACGAACAGACGTGCCGTCTGCTTCGCCGTCACTTCAGCGGGTACGGCAGCAAGATGTACCATCTTGTTGAATCGGTCAACAAAGACCCCAACGCCCGTAATCCCCTGGCTGTCTTGGGGAAGACCGAACCCGAAGTCCAAAGACATGGGCTGCCAACACTCTGATGGAGTTGGTAGTGACCGCAAGGTAGCCTGCGCAAACGGCGCAGGCTTCACACGTTGACAAACCTCGCAAGCACGGACGTACTTGCGCACCCATTTATACTGGTGGGCCCAGTAGAAGTAGCTTCCACAGGACAAGGGCATCCAGCACGAGATTGATCTCGTGCCGGGCACGAAGTACTGTGTCACGCGGCAGTGGCCACTGCCGCGAGAGCAGGTCAAGGCGATCGACGACTTCTTTGAGAGTCGCCGCAAGGCTGGACAAGTGCGGGAATCGAAGTCCCCGCACGTTCTGTGGCAAGAAGCCACAGGGCGGCTGGCGCATTGTTCATGTGTACAACCAGCCGAACGATGCGACTATATCGGCGCAGACGCCGATACCGCGAAAAGATGTCATCATTGATTCGATGGCACCATCTACAGTGCTCTTGATCTGCGAGATGGGTTCTAGCAGATCCTCATGCGTGAGAGCTACATCCCTCTCACGGCTGTGAGCACGCCAAGCGGCATGCTCTGGGAATGGCTAGTGATCTGAAGAACGCTTCTGCGACCTTCAACAGGTGCGCGACGCACTTGTTGCGCTCGGTGCGCGACTTCACACCGAGCTACTTCGATGACGTGTTCGTCCACAGCCGGGCTGCGGACGGAGGAGCGATGTCGAGATGCACAAGGTGCATCTTCGAAGGCTGCTAGCGCTCATGCGCAAGCACAAGCTATACGCAAACCTGAAGAGGTGCATCTTCGGGGCGAGCGATATTCCCGTGCTTGGGGGGAGAATGGTGTCCGCCCTGACCCTAAAAAGATCAGAGTGGTCAATGAATGGCCGACGCCGTCGAACGTCAAGGAACTGCGGCAGTTCCTTGGCTCGGTCACGTACTTGCGCAAGTACGTGAAGGACTACGCGGGCACGATACACCCGCTGTCACAGCTTCTGAAGAAGGACGCCGATTGGAATTGGTATGCTGAGTGTCAGCAGGCCTTCGATGCAGTCAAGCGGGACTTGACTGAGGCGCCGATCTTGGCGGTGGCCGACCAAGATCGCCCGTTCCACGTTGTGTGCGACGCTTCCGACTTCGCAATCGGATGTGCGTCGATGCAGCACGATCACGAGGGTCGTGCTCGTGTCGTCTACTACCAGTCGCGTCAGCTGAAGCCCGCTGAGCGCAACTATCCGGTGCATGACAAGGAGCTCCTTGCCATGAAGTATGCACTCGCGAAGTTCCGAGTGTACTTACTCGGAAGCAAACCGTTCGTGGTCTATACAGACCACGCGTCATTACGTACGGCCATCAAGTCGCCACACATCTCGCAACGCATGGCGAGATGGCTTTCATTCTTGCAGAATACACCTTCCGGTCTGAATATAAACCCGGACGACTCAATGTACGCGCTATCGCGTCGACATGACTACGTTGCAGGCGATATCGACGTCAATGCCATTGACGCCATGCGATCAAGCACTCCCACGTCGTCGCTACTAGACGACGTGAAGGCCGCACGCGAACGAGGCGGACGCGAAGCTCATGCTGACCTATGGCTCAACGCCTTCTGCCAAAACTCGTCAGAAGCTGCCGAAACATATTCGTGTTCGTGCATACCGCTACCGGGTGCACGATGGGTTGCTACTCTACAACGCAGTCGACGACAACGCGGATCGCGTTGTCGTGCCCAATGACCATGACCTACGAATCAGGATCATGTATGAATATCACGATGCACCGACTGCGGGGCATCCGGGCCGTATCTCCTTCTCACGCGAGCGAGTTTGACGAGTTCATTAACTTGTTATCGCTCGTGCGTACGAAGTGGGGGCGGGTTGAGACAGCATACATGGTGAGCAGCGTTCTGGCATTGCAGTGGCATATCGTGGCTCTCATAGATGACATGATGAAGTTGCAGTTCGCCAACATCTCGCCGAACAGTCAGTATCCTTCGACGCTGCTGTTCCAGATGCGCTGGTCGAAAAACATTCATGAAGAGCGAGATGCCCTGAACATATAGTACTCGGAAGTATGGACCCCAAAATGTGCGCGTTACTCAATCGTGCGGTCTACATCGAGGCCACCCCCAATGTGTCCAGCTCATTCATATACGGCAACCGGAAAGACGGTGATCGCACCGTGCGTCGCTTTTTTGGGGGATATCGTGAAGGACACGGCGTTCAAGAAGATGAAGACGGGCAAGCTCGGAACACACAGCCTCCAGAAGGGGGCAGCCACATATGCTACTCGGTGCGGAATATCAAAGGATTTTGTGAATCGTCGTGGGCGCTGGCGTACGCGAAAAGGTGCCGTCGATGCTTACATCCATAACACGCAGCCATAGCGTGACGGTGCCGACAACGGCCGCCACCGCCGACATCACCATATTGGCTAAAACTATCACTAGCACTGACACGGATTTGTTAATATTAAAAAAATATCACTGGTTTAAAGATCCCGAGGACAACATGTCGCTGAGGACATGCTACAGAGAGAACACATCTCAATCAGCACGCAGACAGACAGCGAGAGCGGCGCCGGCGAGCAAGGGGCGTCCGCGCGTGGGGGGAGGCGGGTCTCCCCGCGGCAGCAGCAGCTCAGCACAGGGGCGCGGAAGGCATGCAGCACCCGCATGGACTCGGGACCAAGGACATCGGCGAGTTGATGAGGTAAACACTGGGGAAGCTTGGTGGTATTGGGTTTACGTGTCTGACGTTTGTTGGTATTGGTGTTAGTGTGCATGCATTGATGTAGGCTATGGTGCGGGTGTCTAAAGCTTGGTGCGCTATCCTATCGCGTATCCTAGCTGTTCTGCGAGGCGAAGACTACCCGAAACTTGGTGTGCCGCGAAATCAGCTTAGCCTCGTTGTACTTGGGTAGTCGTTCCTCGATGGTAATATATGCGCTTGATCCCTTCGAACTATTGTCTTGTGCCTGTGTTTTCTAGAAGTGAAGAGCTCTACGAAGTCGTCGAAGTGGTCGGCGACGGCGCTTTGGTGCAGGTTCTGAGTTTCGAAGTCGTCCACGGCCATGGCCAGCCAGGCCTTCAATGAAGGCTCGACGGATAAGGGCTCTGCGGCGTCGGTTGTATGCGGCAACCATGTTCCGAGACAGATTCGTGGCAGGCTCTTCGGTCTGCTCCCACTCAACAAGGTAAACCCTCTTACCGTTTCTCATGTATGAGTTTGTGATTGCGCGAATGTTGTAGAGCTGCAGAACTGTGGAAGGAGGAGCGGCCAGGTTTACTGTCGGGACCCATTCCGTTTCGCTCGCCTCGCTGTCGTCGCGTCCATCGTCGGCATCGAGCACGCTACCAGTGCCAGTTGTTACAGGAAGACCGTTTGGAGCTGGGATCCAGATCGCGTCGTCGTCGCTGGAGTCGTCACCGGAATCAGCGAGTGGTTCAACATTGGAGCCGGTCGCGGTCACCTTCCCCTCGGCGACAGCAATGGCGGCCAAGGAGAGCTTCTCTTCGGCAGCAGGGACAGCGGCTGCGGTCACCTTTTCCTCGGCGACGGCGATGGCGGCGACGGAGAGCTTCTCTTCTGCTCCTCTCGCTTGGGGCCCCGCGAAGAGCGCAATGCCAGAACGTGGTGGCCTTCAATTCTACGACGAGTCTGCTGTTGCAACAGCGAGAGGACGTCAAACAACGGTCCCCTTGGGCTTGGAGCCTCGGTAACCTGTTTTCTTCTTCTTCTTCTTCTTCTTCTTCTTCTTCTTGTTCTTGAACTTCACTTGCTTGTCGTTTCAGCTCCAAACTCCAGCCTAGCAGCTCTGGCATCGACACTTGAAGAGAAAAAGACACATGCGCATCCGCGAAGTGTATGGGCTCATCGGGTACCTCTCATTGACCTCAGGGAAGTGCTGGACCAATGATGCCACTAGCAGGTCTGCGACTTGATCGGCGACGATCAATGAGGTGTTCCCAAGATCCAAGCTGGACACGAACAACATGCGACCAAGCCTGCGAATCGTTGTAGAGTCGAATGCGGCAGCCGAAGGTATGGTTGGGTTGTCGTTTGACTTCCAGTCGCTGAGCACTTTCGATACTTTCCTGTTCTCATTCGTGGTGTTGGAAACGTAGGCGAATACCTTGTTCGTCGCCGTCATATTCCAACTGCCATGGTCGAAGATCCATTGAGGACTTAGCGAAGCATCCGCGTTGGCATGCTGCGCACCGCACCCCCAGAAAGAATGCGACGAAAGACCACTTGAAACACCAGCATCAGCTTGACGTGCGCTTGCGGTCTTAACCCTATAGCTGCTAATTTATACTTGAATTGAGTATGCATAGGCCTGATACTACATGCGTAAAACATACATAGATGCTTGGTTTTACCCCGACTTCCGCACTGCATTGGCGTGATTTGCACGGTTTTGGAGGACGGTACAAACCCTTAAAGATGCATACTTGCTTGGTTTTACAATACACCCCGTTGGACTTCTGATTGGTTAAAACTATTCACATTCCGATGGTTGGAAAGGTCGGAGTCCAACTTTCCTTAGCGAAATTTCACAATACTCAACACGAAATGACGCCATCTTACTGTGGTTTTTACGGAGTCGAACATTTCTAAACGTTTATTACAGCTCCAAAGGTGGCATCGCTTGATGCAGTTTTGGCGCTGCGAAGCGTGAGGTGTGTGCGGGTATGTTATGTGACGGAGGGGGTGCGAGTGCTTGCTAATGCGTTTATCTGCGTCCGTGTAGGGTGGGCAGGTAGCGAAGTCTGGAGCTGCGGCGTGGGTACATGCAGGTTGCTTGTCTGGTGGTGCTGCTAGTCGTGTCCGCGCTGGTGTACGGTGGCCGTGTGGGCTACAGAGCTCGTGTCTGCGCAGTCGGCTGTGGTTCGATCCCCACCTGGTGCAGTTTTGGCGCTGCGAAGCGTGAGGTGTGTGCGGGTATGTTATGTGACGGAGGGGGTGCGAGTGCTTGCTAATGCGTTTATCTGCGTCCGTGTAGGGTGGGCAGGTAGCGAAGCCTGGAGCGGCGGCGTGGGTACATGCAGGTGCGCATTGTGCTAGTGCTGTGGTGGTTTGAACCGATACTCAGAGGTCGAGCCGACTACAAAGCTGGGGTCGTTGCAGTCAGTTGCGCGGGTATTGTTGGTAGGCCGAAAGCATGAAGTGTCCGTGATGAAGGTCTAGCTGCTCTAGAGACGGGTAGTACGCTTAGATGGTGAGGTAGGCATGTCGCTCCGGGAGTAGTAGTAATACATGTACTCAGTTGAGAACTTGTACGTTTTAGCTGGCATAGTGCGGATAGGAGACTGCCTGCTATGATACTAGCCATTTGTCTGGGGCAAATTACTTGTTTTGTGTATGTGGTATTGTAGAGTCTCGGATCAACATACTTGCCCCACACCAGACCAACACCGCTTCGCTTTTGTATTCTTTACATATCGGTGGCCAAATAAGCATGCCACGCAAGCGTACGAAGCGGACGCTTGTTGATGCGTTCGCGGAGCCATCCATTGCCCTCCCTCCACCACGGGCTATGTTTGCCCGGACGACTCCGCTCGAAGACGAGGCTACAGAGGCTGGGAGCAAGGTAACCAAGTGAGTAGCACGAAGGATCGGAACGCGCGCGATAGCTCGTCAACAGAAAGACGACAGCAATACCGTTGGTGAAGTTGGCAACGACCGCGAGCACGGCGCTAGTGGCAAGAAAACGCGTGTGTCACGGAGAATCTCAACACGCGTAGCACGTGCGGAAGAGAGTCGAGGCGAAGCTGTCGATGAAGATGAAGCCAACGATGTGGGAAATGGAGTGTCTCGAAGAAAAGCAACGCGTGTGACTGCAGAAGAAAACCAGAAGGAAGAGAGCAGCGCCGGAGAAAGTGGTGATGACAGCGAGTATGAAGTTGAGGAGATTCTGAAGGAAAGTGATGGCATGTTTTTTGTCAAGTGGTTGGGATACGGCTCCGACGATAACACTTGTGAGCCTGAGGAAAATTTGAAACCTGAGACTGTGAAGCTTTTTCGTCGTCGCCATTGCGACCAGCCTGAAGAAGCCTCTCGCGGACAAACCGAGTCAGGTTCAGAAGATGCCTCTAGCGACGAATACCTACGTCAGCCAAGTGAAAGCACGGAAACACAAGAACCCGCGGAACTTGTTGGTGCGTACGTCTGCTTTGCACCTGAAAGCGAGACGTGGATGTCTCGTAATGATTATCGAGCCGTGGGCTCTTCGTATTTGCCTGGAGTAATCGCTCGAATTGAGAAGACGAAACGAAAAAAATGTCAAGTAGCAGTGGCGGCCTTCGTTACGAGTTGGATTGGGCTACGACGCTGTTCCAAATGACGCGCCATGTTCACAACATACCCCGGTCCAAGGTTCTCGAAGGGATAGCAGCTTACAACCGTCTGAATGGTCATGAAATCGGAGACGAAATGTGGGGTGTCCTGTGTAGGCCATACCACGAGGAGGAAGTCCTTGATGGTGATCTGTGGGATGCCTTTGAGCAGATGGATGAATCCTATCAGCGATATGACTGTCAGGAAGTTGTTCCCGAAGCTGTAGAGGAAGTGGAGAAGGTGGCGGGCATGCCTTTCGAGCCCCTGGGCGTCAACAGAGCTCCCGATGGTCTTTTCGCTCACAATGACGGCAGTACAGGACCACGGGTGAAACCAGAGTTCGCGGCTATCTTTCGATACTCTGCGTCCTCTAGTTTTCTGGTGTATCTTCCCCTTTCCTTCTTGAGAAAGGTGGTTGACAACACAAACGCTTACGCCTCTAGCCAGAAACGCCCGCTAGTGACTTTGGACGAAATGATGAAATTTCTCGGGATCCTGTTCTACATGGCGCTTATGGACAAGGGCGAATATGCTAACTACTGGGGCGACCAAGTCGAATACACCATATTCGACTCGGTGAGTGTGCGATTGGACTCAGTGATGACGTTGAAGCGCTTCGAGTTTATCCGGCAAAATCTTTGCTTCCGATACCAAGTATCGCTCGCCGATCTCAAGCGTGACCCAGCCGCACGCATCAGACCCCTCATGAACATGCTTTAAGTTCGTTCACCCAACGACCACTCAGACTTCTGACACACGACTCCTTTGTAGGCTGCGCTGGGTATGTCAAACTGCAGAGTGAGACCAAATGCGTAGAACACCAATTGGTCACTTCCGTGGAGTATCTTCCCTTGAACCGGCAAATAACACAGCCGCTTTTCGCTCTTGACGAGGGAAACTGCACTTGTGAATGTCGAGGAATACAGTGCATCATCGCCTCAACACATCGGGGTATTTCAGCTGCTGGTTGTGGGGTTGACGACGGTGTTCGCAGCACGTCAAGATCCGGGTCAACTCGATCCGCATGCATCCTGCCAGAATCGGGAAGCAAATTTTTCCAGGCAACTCTCCGATCAACTCCACCATAAAGTCTCGGTGAGGGTCCCGCTTGGTGGCGCATCCACCCGCCAACTTTCAGGTTATGAAGGCGTTACAGCGGGCGGGGTCGATGAAAACTAGCGCCAACTTTTTGTGCCATTTGCGGAAAGAATGACCGTCAGTAATAGAAAATCGCGCTCTAAGCTGATCGATCCGGTCAACACCCTGCATCACGCTATTGTACTCGATGACGCAGCTGGGTGCTGTAAACGGTCGTTTTGCATTCCCCACAAGTCGATGCACGGTAGTTGTTGAGGAAGGATCCGCATTCGAAACGATGTTCACAACAGAACCATCGACCCATGACGCCGCAACAATTTTGTTTGCCTCACTAACGGCTTGTTTCATGGATCCACGGGGCAAGTCATCCTTTTTCGATATCATCGCACTGCGGGGAAAGTGTTTGCTGTTCTCACGAATTGTCCCTCGCCCATACATGCCAAACACACGTAGCATTTCTAGTAGCTGGCATGACGTGTAATAGTTGTCGGTATTCACGATTCGGTTCGAGTTGTAAATTGGCCGGGTAACCTCTACGACGCATTTCTTCACCTCGCCAGCAAGTTTCGTAGCCAGCTCAAGAGCGCGCGATCTGACCCCGTCGCCACACCTTCATGGCGCTTGCTCATATCATTTGTTCAATGCAAGCGAAAGTTTGCCATCAGCCACGACTCGGAACAACAGCACAGGTATATCTTGAAGTGATATTTCCCGGTAGGCTTTGAGGCGTTGAAAACAATCAGGTGGCGAGCAAACCGCGAGCGGCAAGCGATCGTGGACTCGTCCACAGCGACGTTCCTCCCCAGCGTTACAAATTCCTTGCTGCCGAGGTAATAGTCACACTGCTGATGCCGAAAGGAGTGTGTCGCTCCGGGACGCTGAAACGATGCCGAACTGCCAGCAGACAAAGTCATCGTGGTGGGTTGGGCTATAACTGAACAACAATGAACAACAATGAAGTGATGCTGGTTGTGCGTTCAAATGGCACCCTAGTCATTATAGAGTCACTGCGACTATATAGAGTTCGCTGAAGTGTATGGCATAGCGTAGGTAATTCGGTACCAACAAACTCGAGTACATCAAAAGAAGATGTGCACATGTTGGCATGCGATTACTTTTTTGATACAGTGTACTGTATGTACACTGTATCAAAACACTACATGTACGGTGCACACGTATTGTTCAAAATTTGCAAACTGACAGTAAACATTGTCGCCCGATTCTGTATTGTAGCATGTCACATGCCCCAGGCTTCTGCAAATGGGAATGACCACATGATTGAGCTTCAGAACGCGACAATTGAGCAGGCGCGTTGAATTGTGATGATCTCACCCATCGTAGGTCGATGACCAACAGCGCGTTGATGGCGGACTCCGCCTTGCCGGGTTTGTACATCCAGTTGAACGAAGATACAGTGACGATATTTTTCCCTACTGTCAATGATTGTAGCTTTTATATAGTGGCACATCGTACCAGGTACCTCTTCGAGATGATGATCTATTACCAGAGGTCTCCTCAAAGCTGTTAGTCAAGGAGTAACTATGCTGTATAATCTGTACCAGTGTAGTTTTGCTAAAACCAACCATCTAAACTCTGCTGCTGGCAGTGCGCCATCTCTAATCTAACTCACTTCGTCTTTTGACGACTCCTCCACACTCCGCTCCTCCTAGTCCCTCCGTTAACCTCGCAACAGGTTATGAGCCCAAGACAAGCCTCCAGCGACGACTTCCCTAGACTCGTCGGAGCCGACAACTTCGACGTCTGGAAGGCTCGCGTGTGCGCAGCCCTCGACGGAAAGCATCTACTCGGCTTCGTGACGATGCCCGACTACGATGGCGTCTCCGAAGACGACAGCGAGGACAGCGAGAGCGACATGTCCGACGCCGCCGACAAGCCGAAGACGACACCGGCAAAGACGGCTGAGATCGACTCCGACGCTGTCGACTACGACGAGAGTGACGACGATGCGAAGCCCCAATCCGGCTCTGACGAAGACTCAAGTGGTGACTCGGACAGCGCAAGGACCTGCCTGGGATCCGATCGTTTAACCGCCGTGGTGCGCGTCAAGCGCCGAAGCAATCGAAGAAGACGAAGACCAAGCCGCTGAACCCGCGTGAGCGCCGTCGCCAAGAAGCCAAGACCAAGGCATTTCTGATGAAGACGATGAACAACACGCACGTTCGGCTGGTCAAGCATCTCGTCACGTCCTACGACATCTTCACCTTCATCTGCAAGAAGTACGAGGGCCCTGTTTTCCACGGCGACCCCTACTTCATCCAGCACTACCTGATGGAGATCAAGTACGAGGAGGGCTCGGATCTCACAGAGTTCTTTCTCAAGCTCGAGAACACGATGAAAGCCGTGTCGGAGGCCACCGAATCGGTGATGACGGAGGGACAGAAGTCAATCTACCTGTTCCACTCCATGCCCAAGTCGTGGAAGGATGATCTCCGCATTTGGAAGGGTCGGCGGAAGTACATCCCGTATGAGGACCTCAAGCAGAGTATTGAGGGCAAGGTGCGCGACCTCCAAGCTCAAGAGCGCTATACATTGGCGAAGGGCACGCCGGAGACGGCAGCGACCAAGAGCGAGCGTGCTCTGGTTGCGGCTGGACCTACAAGCACTCTGCCCGACCATGGCAACAGCTACAACAATACCTGCTCGTACTGCGACCGCCCGCATCACGCTATCCGTCACTGCAGGAGCCTACAGAAGGACCTGTGGACTGGACACGTGAAGGCCGGTACTGTACTGCCTGCGAACTTTGTCTTTAAAAGCAACTCAAAGCGTGAGTACCCGAAGAACAAGGGCAAGACTAAACGCAATGGAAACAGTGCTGGTGGCATGGCAACTACAACGGCAATCGTCGCAAAAACCGGCAGCGCCAAAACTGCCAAGAAAGCTCCGATGATGATGACTACCGTCGGAACAAGTCCCGCAAACGCAAACGCCGCCAGGACGACTCGGACGATGCTGATGAAGCCGATGGCAACCGCCGTAAGGTGTTTCGCCAAGAACGCCGCGAGTCCGGCCTGATTGCTGTAGCCACCGCCATCAACCCGTCTCTGAGTCTCACAAGCCAAGCCAATGTTGATCTGGACACCACGTGGATCATTGATTCTGGGTGTACGCGTCACGTGACGCATGAAGCGCAGTGGTTCTCGAACATCTCTGCTAGTGGTGGTTCCATCACCGCCGGCGGAAAGAACCAAATCCCGATTGAGGGTATTGGACGCGTTGAGCTGGAAGCCATCGACTCCAAAGGCAACATGAAGACGCTCATCCTTCACGGCGTCCTCTACGCCCCCCAGCTGCACTTCAGCTTGCTCTCAGTCTCGGCTGCCGTGAAGCACGACTTTCGCTTCAGCTTCGATCGCAAGAAGTGTGCCATGCAGACTGAGGAACGCTTCAGCATCAAGGCGCCAATGGCAACGAACACGGATCTGTATCAGTTCCAGGCCAAACCTACGGTGAACGCATCGGCGCTCATTGCCACGTCGGGTAAGCAACGCTCCCTTCTGCTTTTACACAAACGTCTTGGGCATCCTAACGTTCGCATCTTGCATGATCTATCTAGGAGCCAAGCCATCCGTGGACTCGACGGCACTGCGTCTGTAAACCCAAAGGAGCCGTTCTTCTGTACGGCATGCACGCTAGCGAAGTCTCACCGCTCGCCTTTCTATTCGAATAGAGTAGTTGACCGTGCCACAGCACCATTGGAAAAGGTTCATACAGACATTTGTGGTCCTTTACCTGTGTCTAGCCTTACTGCCGTTACTTCGTGATCTTTATCGATGACTATTCCCGATTCATGTTCACATATCCGATGCAAAACTCTATGAATGCTATGACGACTTCAGGAAAAAAGCCCTGAACATCTTTAGACACGACATCAGTGTACTTGAGTGGCGTCCGTGTGCTATCGAAGAACACGACATCCAGGTCCTCCAGGCAGATAATGCCAAGGAATACGAAAAGCTTGGACGTGAAACCTTCAGAAAGTACGGCACACACGCACAGTTCACAAACGCATACACTCCGCAACAGAACGGTGTTGCAGAACGTCGCATGAGAACTACCATGGAACGGGTACGGGCCCTAATGCTTGACGGTAAACTTCCCAAGCAACTCTGGGTAGAGTGCGTCTGTCATGTCACGACCTTGATCAACATGACCCCCAGCTCAAAGACTAACGACCGTACACCCTATGAGTTCTGGTACAACTGCATTCCATCCATGCAATACATGAAGGTGTTTGGATGTAGCGCGTACGTTCATATTACAGAGCAATACCGCGACAAGCTCGATGCTCGAGCACGGCTGTGCATGTATATAGGCGTCCCCGACCACAAGAAGGGCTACCGCTTAATGGATCTCAACTCCCATGCCATTGTTTACAGCCGAGATGTCATCTTTAAGGAAGACGAGTATCCTTCCCTGGCTAACCTGACGGAAACACCAGAACAGCCTGCGATCGAGTCAGATCAGCGTGTCCCCAAGGAATTGATTAAGGCGGTACCCGCAACGACATCACCTGCAGCTAAGCGTCGGCTACCACCCCTTAGGGAGGCGCTCGACAGGACACAGATGCATTACTCGTTCCGAACCGAGACATCCTCTAAAAGGTTATCGCCTCCTTCTCACAAGCGCCCCCGTGAGACGGCCGATGGCACGGGAGTAACCCTCAATTCCGAGGAAGATTTACAGGAGCAAGAACAACGTAGAAAACTGCTCTATACACTGCTAGCTATTCGGTATGTAACCGAGCCCACCACGTATCGAGCGGCCATGAAGTCAGCTCACGCTAATCGGTGGCGTAAAGCAGCTAAAGCGGAATATAAATCCCACATGGACAACTTGGGTTCTGGTACCCCCTCCGAAAGGAAGGAAGATTTTAACCTGTCGATGGGCCTTTGTAGTGAAGTATACCGGCACAGGCGAAATTGACCGCTTCAAAGCGCGTCTAGTGATCAAA
>JAIKVH010000562.1:0-13688 GCA_024679275.1 Phytophthora niederhauseri
ACAGGCGAGCGCCTAGAATCTCAAGACGCCGAGTGCGCTGTCTACTCCGCCCCCTTGTGTCACCCTGGGATCTGCGTGGCTCCGGCAACGGTAGATCCGACAGTCGACATTTTCGTGAAGCGCATCCCTGCTACTGCTGGGAATGCCGCGACAGCTTCGAATGCTTGGTTCTTTTCCGGCGGACCCGGTTTATCTTCCGAGAACAGTAAGTTTTAAGCGCTGTAGATTCTTTTTCGTTTCTAGAATACTGATCGTGTTTATTTTGCAGTGGAGAAGCGGATGAGGGAAATCCACGAGCGGTTGAAGGGTACAGTCAATGTCTACAGCTTGGACCACCGTGGCACTGGACGCAGCACCCCATTCAATTGTGTGGCTTCGCAAGCAACGACTTCTGGATCTCCGTGGGGTAGTGCTCTCGAACTGTCTGAGGTCCCTTACTGCGCGAAGGACTTGCACACCAAGTTTGGAGATCTCTCTTCACGAACTGTCTGAGGTCCCTTACTGCGCGAAGGACTTGCACACCAAGTTTGGAGATCTCTCTTCCTTCTCGATTACCAATGCTGCGTCGGATATCGCGTCTTTCATCTCCGAGTACTCCAATGGAGCGAGCACGTTCGTGTATGGAGAGAGTTACGGCACTGCATTGATCGAGCGACTCATGCATCTTAATCCGGTCAGTGTGAAGGGCTACATCCTCGATGGCGTGGCGACAACCTCCGGGGCATCTTTGGGCAAGTTTGAGTATTATTCCAAGTGGGATGCCGATTTGGGTGAAGTGGGCGAGTACTTTACGGGGCTGTGCGCTCTGGACAGCGAGTGTAAAACTCATTTCCCGTCCGGCAATCTCTCTGCGGCACTACGTGATCTGTTGACGAAGTTGGACACCGACCTCAACTCAACTTGTTCGACGTTAATCTCCGTCGGGGAGGATAGCAGCCTACCGTCCGACACGCTCAAACCGATTTTGGCCTCGATGCTGAGGGAGGCAGGCACATGGACGCTCCTCCCGCCAGTCGTGTACAGGCTGAATCGCTGCAACGAGGACGACGTCAATGTGCTGAACCGATTCTTCACCTACTACGCATCATACACTACGTACCCTTCCAACACCGAAAGCATACCCGTGGCGCGTCTACTTAACAGCCTCATCATGTTCTCCGAGATGTGGGAGGCACCGACGCCTTCGAACGACGAGCTGTACTCGCGGTTCGCGAATGCAAGTATCACTAGCGGGGATATGAATGGCGAGGCTACGACGTATTGCGCCTTCTCGAAGGAGAAATCGGCGGTGTGTGATGAGATCAACGGGGAGCTAAATGTCGGCAACTACAACGGCGACGGGATCATTTACAAGCGCGATCGATACTGGAACAAGGCCACAACGCTCCCGAGTGGTGTCAGTGTGCTGCTGATGAACGGGAAGTTGGACCAGCAGACCCCGTACAAGTATGCAGAGTCCTTACTAAAGGCTCTCGGCACGACCAAGAAAGAACTAATCACTTTCGACTACGCGGTCCACGACATCGTGCGTACGACCCTACTTGGGGACCCCAGCGACCCTGATCTGACCTGCGGAATGAAGCTGCTGATGTCCTACATCAGCAACAACGGCGACCTGCAGCACCTCGACCGGTCGTGCGTGGGCCAAATGCCCAAGTTCAATCTGACGGTGCCACCGGCATACCTCAGCAACTTCATGAAAACCGACGATGCGTATGACGGCATCTACCAAGCGGGTGTGAGCTCCACCTAGACTTCAGGACAGCAGCGGCCGTCTCATAAATGGATTAGGGTGCGTACTGCAGTTCCACCGGAATAAAACGTCCGATGACTCTAGGAACGAGCAATCCACTGTTTTGTGTTGCAGTGCGCGAGTCCAGCGGATTGCTATTTTACACTGTCAAATATTGTAAACAGAGCGTGCATCAGAAGCAAACGTATATCGAGTTGTGGAGGGGATAAACTCGTTGCCCTGCTTACTACTAAGTATAGGACTTGGCCCAAGCTATCTGTGAGAGTGTCAGCCTGAATGACGGGTTGCCTTCCTACCACAGCGGCGACAGCTTCCATTCTATTACTCCGCCGTCGTGCCACGTCACCCCTCTCCGCTGTCTTCGCCATTGCTTCCGCAAGCGGTATGCCGCGGGCAGCCACAGAGGCGCGCTTGTGAATGGAGTCCACCCACGCTAAAGGGAATTGGAAATTGCTGGTAGCTAAATTGCTGGTAGCTAAATTGCTGGTAGCTAAAGGGTTAAAAAGGGTTAAAGGGTTAAAAGGGTTAAAAGGGTTAAAGGGTGCTGGTAGCTCAAGGGCTAAAGGGTTGGACATTGCTGGTAGCTAAGAGCATCTCAACCGGTGTTGGTTTTTTTTTGGCAAAGCGAACGGCAAAGCCTATGGGTTTGCTGAGATTTTCTGTACCGTTCCTACACATTTCGACGGCAGCCACACGGTGTGGCCCACACCAGTCACCTACACAACTCCAGCAACAAAAACTCCAGCAAAGTGCTGGCCGGCCCCCGGGACAGCACATATCAAGCGATTTTGAGGTCCACACGCAGGGGCGGATCTTCAGTCAAAATGGGGGGGCGCATGCCCCCCCCATTTTTCTGAGATTTCGACCTGATTTTGCCTATTTTAGGCGTGTTTTGCTCGAAATTGGCCGAATTCTGACGATCCCCCAGCCCTGCTCTATGTTTTTTTTTGCCACCCCATTTTTCAAGGCCAAGATCCGCCCCTGTCCACACGCCAAACTGTGAGGATTAACAACGTTCTCCATGTATATCATAGTCTAGGGAAGGTGGTAAGACACAGCAGTGCTACAGAACTCGCGCTACTGGGGCGCTATTGCCGCAAACGTGGCGCTCAGCGCCTTCGGCCAGACCAGTGAGCGTTGGTGTGTTTGCACACCATTTTGCATAAATGATCCTCTTGGCGCTTTGCCACCAACATAAAGTCCAGCAATTATGTCGGTGTCTTTGTCCAAATCCGGACTCCAACAAGAATTGCCAACGAATTGCCAAGATTTTGTTGACCCCTATTGAACCTATTTTCGCAAAAGTTTTGACAAAAATCGTTATTGCCAAATTTTTTGTTGACCGGTGGAGATGCTCTAAAGGGTTAACCCTTTAGCTACCAGCAATATTTCAAATGGGTCCATCCAGACCTCTACTAGGGCGAATCAAATGACTGGCATTTCGAATTCGGGCATATTTTCATCCAATTGGCTGCAACCGAATTCCTATCACTCCCTCTACAATCTTGTGAAGCTCACTACTGTCTGTGCCATTACATAGGTCCCATGATACCTGTACGCGACGACCTCTGCTGCTGGTGTGGTGCCGCGCCGTGCGAGCGGGAGAACTACGCGGAAGAGATGTGGCTGGCGGCCGGAAGAGTGCAGCGGAGACTGCTGCGGCGCAAGCATTGCAATCGCGTGCTGCGGCAGACTCTGAGCCGCCTTTATCTCTACCAGAAAGCCGACAACCTACGCGGACCCGTACCTCGTTGCGTGGCGAATAAGCTGAAGGAGCAGTGGCCGGACTCTCCAAGGTATGAACGATGTATATTGTGTTTATAGCTCTGGTAGTTTGAGTTTCTCAATAGGTGTGATCGTCCTGTTGCTTTTCTTGCGTGTAAAGGTGACGGGATCGTCGGTTGAGGCTCGACAGAGCGCTTCCAGTGCAGACCGTAGCTGAGGTGAGTTTTTTGAGCGCGTATGTGTTGTGATAGGCCGTGAAACACTCCACGTGAAAACCAATTTCACACTTTGTGCACCCATATCGGGACTTCTTCTTGATGGTTCATACGCTGCAGAGATGGCAGAGCGGCTTACCATTGCTGTGATCGGTGGAGTTAGACGTTATCATGTGGAGCGACGTGCCCATATCAACTATTTCCCCCAGCGTCTCGGTGGCGCACTGCTTCTGGTGCAACTCGCGCCGACGCTGCTCTGCTTCTCGCCACGGGTAAGTACGTCGGCTATTCTGCGTTTGAATTCGCGCACTTTGCTGCGTCTGGCTTGACTGTGCTGAGTAACGTTTGTGCATTTATTAGGGCAAGGTCCATTAACCACCTGAACATCGTCATTCCAAGCCCCTTTTCACGCCGACGAATTGGATTAGTACTGCGCAGTTGATCCACACGATCGACTGCGTTCATACAAAGGTTGTATGCAGCAATTGCGGTCGGTGCCATGAATACTTTGCGGTGCAACATTCGATCTTCTGTCCAGCGTTGGATTGGATAGGTACCATGGCAGCAAAATACAGCTTCGGTAGATGTAGAGGGCAGTGTCAGTGCAGAGGGCATAGCCTTCCAGTCATTAGTGTAGAAGATGACCACTTTTCGATCCTTGTACACGATATAATCGGCCCATTCAGCTTGCAGAATTGCTGGTTCGTATTGAGTTCGCTTTGACTTGGCTAGTCAACGCTGAGCGTTCTGATGACCTTTCTTCTTCGCCCCCCACCCCGGTTCTGGGTCTACTGCTGCAACCAACTCCCGGGTTCCTCGCTCCCCAGCTCCCACGCGTGCAATCGCTGCTGCTACGGCGACCTTATTCCATTTGTCGACCAAGTTGATACGCACTGTCCCCAGCAAGTGCATCTCACCGTCCTTAAATTTCAGCAGTGCTTGAGCAAATGTGTGACGAGTGTAAAAGTTATCCGACACAACAAGGCGATGCCCAGTAGGAGATCGCAGCGCACGGGTTAGATAACCGGCCATGGCAATCCACATAGCCGTCGCCGTATCCGGCTCGATGGATCCATCTTCTGCCCGCAGTGTGTTGTACAATGGAGTCCTCAATGTTGGAAACAGGTTCGTGTAGCGCTCCGCTGGCGTGTTCGGCATGCTGTTGCCGGACGAGCCGTCCCATAGCGCGTGCACATACAGCGAGTTCCACCCCACTACAGCATAAAAGCGAACACCGTATTTGTCAGGTTTGGATGGCATATATGTCTTAGCCCGCGTCCGTGCCTTCGTCCGCACAGTCATTTCGTCAATAGTACTCACACCAATAGGAACAGCGAACCCTGCAAATTATTGCTGGAAATGCTCCATTATTCCACGGCAACGCCAAAGAGGATCCCGCTCTTTGTCGATCGATGGCGGCTGGGGTGCATGTAGAGTGAAGGTGCATTCCCAACGAGGGTTTACTCGACACTGTCGAGTTAAAGTGCATTCCCAATTAGGTTTTTTTCGCTTCAGTCGGCGTATCATGCATTATTAGTCGCGACATCCCAACAAGGGTCAGATCACGATGGATTGCTGGATAACTTTGCATTTCGACGCTATGCGGTTGATGAAACGGACTAGCTCGCACAGGTTTACAAAATCGCCACTTGAAAAAAAAAAACGATTTACTCATTAACCAACACTCCCTTTTCATAAATATTGTATAAATGAATGTCAACAGGTGTATGCGAAGTTTTAATAGGACGGGGATATGGCGTAGTTGTTGTAACAAGTATTACCAGCTTAACAACGGGTTCGGGAGTCAACTGTAGCCTACCGGGTAAGTCGTTTACGACGCGAGTTTTGCGCTGCAAGTTGCGTGGTAAGGCATTTGGTGCTAACTTACGAATATCTATCTTATAAACACTATTACCGTAAATCACGGCGATCATGTAACGTCGTAAAAAGTTAATTTTGGTTGTGTAAAAACTCGTGTAAAAAGTTTCCCGCTACCAACCTGGGAGTATTTCCTACTGAGCGAGGGGCCATTCATTCCACCATCTCCCCGATGGCAGGGACCAGGAAATTTAGCACAAAGACAAACTGCGTGCCCTAGAGCGCATAGACTCCGGTGAATCGATCGAGGCCGTCGCGAAGTCTTACGGTGTCACACGAGTGACAATATGGCGTTGGGGGCAGCAGCTAGTGGTGCTGCAGGCCGCTAAACCGAAAGCTGTCTTTATAGGCACTAAGGTTCAGGTAGCGGCAGTCTCCGCAGAGAACGAACAACGGTACGGCTACGAAGATTGTGTAATGACTGCGCTTAATAAGTTTCTAACGTTTGCTGCTCTTAGCTTACTCGGCTGGATTAGGCACATGCGAGGGGCTAAATACTTCTGCATCACTACAGAGTGTATCCGCTACGCTCTCGCATACTTTGACCCCCAATATGTCGAATCAAGAAGCCGTGACGCGGTTAAGATGTATATATTTCGTTTCCTACGCCGCAACCGGCTTACGTACCGACAGATCACGCACCGAGGCCGCGTTACACGACCTGAAATGCAGGTAAAACATATTTTGGAGATGATTTACTGCTGTTTTACTAACTCTTCATTAGATTGTTGCAGATCGTTTCTCGCAGTCAATGCTACATCACGTTGAAAGCGCTGCGTTCTTTCCTATCGGGATGCCAGATAGATACGACTACGTCTGCAACATGGACCAGACCTCGGTGTGCGTGGATATGAATCCACACAGTACAATTGAGTTTGTCGGAGCTGGAACAGTGGATGTTATTCAGTGTGAGTCTATTAATGCGACTAATGAGATTAATTTTGTTCTGTAGACTAAATCTCTGTTACGTTTTGTTACAGCGACGACGCCTGACTCCTTCCGAGCCTCGGTGTTCCTGTGTGCCTCTGCGACAGGTCGTAAGCTGCGACCGATGATCGTGTTCGCAGGGACACCAGGTGCGATAGTCTAGGAGGGGTTAAAGGAGGACAAGCGCTACGACTGGGACAGAGGCTACTATACAGTTCAGGCCAAGGCGTATTGCGAGAAGAAGGTCATGAAAGAATGGATTGACAAAGTGTGGGCCCCCGACATTCGAGGACCAAGCGTCTTGGCGCTTGATAGCCTCAATACACACAAGATGGAGTCTATCAGGACTCGGCTCGTGGGCCACGCGCACACCAGCGTGGTCTACGTGCCTCCCGGAGTGACCGGACTAGCCCAGCCCATGGACATCGCCGTTATGAAGCCCTTCAAGGATAGACTTAGAGATCTCTACACTAAGTTTGTTTTTGAAAACGGTACCTTTACGGATGCAGCCCAGAAACGGCGGCATATTGCCGCTTCAGTGCTGCAGGCGTGGGACGAGGTCGACACAGAGTCTATCTGTAACGGCTTTCTAAAAGCCGGTCTCATTGCGACGGGCCCGCGCGATGAGAGAGGGTTCTTCACGACACCAGCGAAGGAGTAGTTGAGAAAACATAAGAACAATCAATGCAGTCGGAGGTTGGTTGTAAGAAGGGGTGTCACTTTAGGATTTTTGTCGTCGTAGCGAAAAAAGACAGGCCGGCATACTTTTTACCATGCAAAGCTATATTACCTATGTTACATGATCACCGCGATTTACGGTAGGGACTCGAAGGACCAACGAAGAGTTTGATTCACTAGCTACGTGCCCACGAGTGCACTTTGCTTCGTTGGTTTAGGTAAGATTTAGTGAGGGATTTGCAGCTCTAGGAAGATAATGTAATGTGTCGTGTGTGGGAAAATCGCGGTGTCCTGATATTCGAACTTAGTGCAACGTACATGTCTACTACACAACAACACTACAGCTCTTCAGTAACTGGATGTTAGTCAAGTGGTAAAATACGGTTCGAATAGCCAATAACATGCAGCGAAGGTGTTCACCGCCCAATATCTCGGCATCCACCGAGTGGTGCAAGATAAGCTTGACGTGAATATTCTTCAATTTGTTTGTTTTTCCTATGTGTCTAATATCGCCACCCAATAATTCCTAGCGCAAAATGTATAATGGTTCAGCTTACCGGGAGGCCCTGGAAAGCTACAGTTGTATTCCGAAGCGATTGTTAATAGCAGGGGTATGAATAAAAAAATTCAATATGAAAATTGTCAATAAATATGAGGAAAATATGTATTATTGCCAAGCGCCATATTGAAATTTATATTATTGGATCGTATTATTTCAGGGCATACAAAAATACAGTCAAGATAAATGAAATTGAAATATAAAATCAGTATAATAATTTATTATTGGTGATCGTCATATTTTAATCATTATTACTGACAAGCAGTTTTACCAATTCAATATTATACTGAATTGGAGAAGCCTTGGTTAATAGGTATGAAGTTTACCCACACCACGAGGATTCGAAACCCTAAAACGAAAACAACTATCCGGTTAACGCATAGAAAAAGTATCATGAAGAGTAAGTAAGTAGGTTTACCGCGCGAGAGTTTTTCTCTTGAACAAAGCATTAATGCGCGCGAGAGTTTTTCTCTTGAACAAAGCATTATGCATCTGACGTAGATCGAGTTCACGATGAACTCAGCCGCCTGTTGCATTTCTCGTCAGAGTTGAAGAAATAGTATATAATATTAGTTAGGGTATTATTCAATAACTGACAATTGAGTAAGCTTGCAGGATAATTTCCAGTTCGTGAAACCACTGGGACAGCCAAACCACCGCTGCTATTGCTCGACCAGTGAACATATCGTCGTAGGTTACGATTAACCAGGCACTCATACTCTTTTGATAAGAGCTAAAACATCTATGTACTCACCTTTTGGCTCTGTACGGTCATATTTGTGTTGTAAGTATTTTGCAATACGCCTTGGCGAAGGCTGCGAATGGCGTGGTTGTCCGACTGATCGACGCGTAGATGCTATTATCATTGTGGACCAAATGTGTGAAGGCACTCACAATTAATTTAGCGGGCCACGACATCATTTAACTTCATCTTCAAAATCATCTAACACTTGAGCAGTAGCCGTCATTACCCCAATTCCATTGTATTAGTATCGTGAAGCCAATCTAGATGAATGATCTAGCCTACTGCACTTGGATCGCGGATATATATATATGAAGAAGCAACATCGTACAGTTCTGTGATCTTCTAACGTTGATCATGATTGACTTAGAGTAATGGAAATGTCTGCCCAACCTTGTGCAGTAGACACACCAGTATTTGTATGTTGTGCAAGTTCACTGATATACCTACCAGCACTGTGCCGAGGCAATTTAATGTGTCTAATATGTTATGTAAACCGCCCTAGCTTGCTTATTCTGTTTAGTTATTTTATATGTCAAGAATTTTTAGGGGTCAGCGAACCTCTAGTTATGGCGTGTATAACTAGCAGATACACGTGGCGCCTTAGCTGCACTCGTACGCATTAAATGTTGCTTCTACGACAACGTTAAGCTCGTGCATACGGCAGTATACCGCCACAATAGCGACTATATTTTTATCCGGTTATCGATAGCACGTTGCAGTATGCGGATCGATAAAGCTACCAGACACATCCTCCTAAGGGTGAAGACGTTAGCCCCCCTGCCAAATAGATAGCGGCGAGTTATGCAATGGCATGTCACGGCAGTGGTTAAGAGCCACATATTGATACGAAGCTTCATACACATATATACCGACACTGCCTAGCTGTACCACAAATGAGACCGCGCCAAACGAAAAGGTGCTTACGAACCGAAGTACGAATTGCGATTTAACCGCATTAATCGAAAGAGACGTATCTTGTGCCTCTTTTAAGCTATCGAACACGCCAAAGTATTGAGAACTCGTGGATTAACATCGGTCTGATTAAAACTTATCTCCATTTTCGGACCCCCGAAATCCCTTATGTTATTTGGGGCGTGTGACCTCAATATTTTTTTCGATTTCGACTTATTGTAAATGGTCGGAAAGCTCATGATAAAAGCAATCGAATAAGAGTGTTTTACGCGTTTATGACTAGTTTTTTATTTATAAAAAAATGATGTCCGGTTATGTCCGAAATTTGATTGATCAACTTCAAACGCGATTAACGCTATCTCGAAAACTCCAAATGGTGGCTTAGCGTCTTTTTATTTGACGCGGCCTCGCCGCTGCTGGCTCTCGCCTCCGTTGGCCGATGTTGTACTAATAGACACTTTTTTTGGCACTCACTGGAGTCCCCGACTGGATGTCGCAGTAGTGTTGGTTTGTAGCTTGTGGTTGAGGGGGCAAATTCCGAAGTGATATTAAATGTTATCCTCTCTCAAACTACTCTCTAGTCTTCCCTTCCTGCTTTCCTTCTTGTTCTCCTTGTGCTCGTTGGTGCATCTCATCAGACTGATTACTCCCGGCGTCCGCTCAACTTGATCGCAGTATACATGGCTCTCCCTGGCCAGCCATTGATGTATCCAGAGCCCAGTTGCCGCCAGCTCTCCCGTCGCCGTCGGATCCTCCGAGTCATCGGTTGATGTGTCCACACGTTCTCCTCGCCCATGTGTAGCTATTGGCGGTGCTCCCGAAGACCCATGAACATGGAATTTGCCCCCTCAACCACAAGCTACAAACCAACAGGTTAACAGCCGCAACAAGCTCAAGCCCTCCCCGACGACCGACATGACGACGTCCAGCAAGAAGGCCGAAGTCATCCTGGGAAGCGACAACTACTTCCACTGGGAGTTCGCGATGCGTATGACGCTAGCGAGGAAGGGGCTGCTGGCGCACGTCCAAGTGGTGAAGGACCCAACGGAGATGACGGAGGCCTGGATGCTCAACGGCATGAAGGCGCTCGGGCTGATCGCTCAAGGTGTGGCTGTGGAACACCACACGAAGATTCGGTCTGCGACATCTGCTATCCAAGCCTGGAATACTCTACGCGAGTTCTACAACCGGACGACGATGCATAATCGGGTCTCGATGACTCGTCGGCTCCACGAGTTCAAGATGGAGGACGGCGCGACGATGGCGAAGCACCTGGACAAGTTTCACGAGCTCATCGTGGGCCTCCAGACGCTTGGAGAGCCGCTCGATGGCTCCCGACAACTCGTCATCTTGCTGAGCAGCTTGCCGGCGGAGTACGAGTTGATCGCGTCCATCGTCGAGAACTCGAAGGACGTGACCCTCATCGAGGTGAAGGAGAAGCTGCTCAAGGAGTACGAGCGGCAGGAGAAGAAGGAGACCACGGAGCGCGCGTTGAAGGCTAACTCGTTCGGAGGTAGGGGCCAGGACGGGAAGTTCGGCAAGGGCGGCAAGGCATTTGACCGCAAGCGCAACGGCGGACGGAAAATCGGTGGCTTCAAGAGTAAGTGCTTCAATTGTGACCAAGTGGGCCACATGAAGCGGGGCTGTCCGGAAAAGACCATTGGCGACACTGACACTGCCGATGACTCGGTGTTCGCTGTGGCGGAGAATCCATCAGCGGGTTGGCTGATCGATAGTGTGTTTTTCCGATCGTCTCCTTGGCCTTCTTGGCCGCCTCGATGAGTTTGCCCAATGTGATATCCGGCACGTGGACGATCTTGCTAGTACCCTGGGAGACGGCTTTCCATATCCCACCGTTCCCGTCTCCCCGGCCAGCAACCCGAACGGATCTTTTGGCCGCAGAGTCAGTAGATACCTTCGACAAGAGCGGAGAGTCGTCAGGATTCGAGGGCTCTGCGACGACAGTGCGGCAAGCTAAAGCCGCAAAGGCAAGAGCAACGTAGAATACACTGCGCATGACGGTGGAGAGGGATTCCGCTGGAAGAAGGGTCTTGTGGTCTTGAAAGACAAACGTGAAGTGACTACCGGCCATCGTAGTTGAATGGTACAGACTGACGATGTCCCAGCCCCAGTGGGCTGAGCATCGTAGACGAAAACTGAAGACTTGTCACAACGGCCACAAGTTTACTTTGTACAGCATCAACTTCCCCGCAGAAAATAACCACAGGTGGGTGTTCAAGTACCGGTACAGTAGTTACATACTCTAATAACGCGATCGTGGTCCGCGAGTGCCGATTTGTTTTAGTTATAATGGGGTGGTACAAAATATGATTGAGTGCTTTCCTACCATGACCCATTCAAAATGCTATATAAAGACTTCGCCAGTCTCCAAAATGGCTCCTTTTTTGGCAACCCCATTATAACTAAAACCCAACTATCTAAATAAAATACGTAAAGACATGTACGTCTCCGAATATTCATCCTCAATTGTGTCTGAATGCTACGGTTTCCCTAATCTCGAATAAAGTAGGGAAACCCACTAAAATGTTACCAAAGTTAACCCGTCGAATTGGCACAGATCTAAGTCGAATGAGAATAGCTCACCGCCGTGTGCTCGTGTTGAAGTTTGTGAAAGTTTCGTACTAAAAAGAACAGGTAATTGTTTTTATAACGGGTTTCCCATACAAATATCGAAAGCTCATTATGTTGTATCTCTAAAAGACTATTTTTTTAAATACATGTACTGTTAAAATAGTAGGTATTACTCAGTACTGCTGAATGTGCATTAGACTTTAGCATTATTCTATCTTGGTCGCAGCGCGCCAAATATCCTCCGCGCTTTAGTAGATAGATCAAATATTGCTGCACAAACTACGTGCATGGCAACTAGAAAACCGGGCTGCCCGCTATCGGCAAATACCCTCTCCTTCCAAACATTTCAGAACTGGCACCGTCGTACTTAATGTTTACCCTTAATTTCTGAAAATGAATATCCTACTCAACTAGTTTGCCACTCGACCGAAAAAACTCTACTTTTCCGTGAATTCCAAGAAACCATGCGATTTCTGAGATTATTAAATCACATTACTTGATTTCAGTATACTTTCACTTTATGTGTGCCACACATCAGGTGCATCGAACTAGAGGATTGGGCTGGTAGCACTCAAGTGTAGTGCCGAGTCAGCATCGAAGCGGGCTGAAATAGTATAACTGAACACAAACGCGATTCGCGCGCGCGACTTTAGGCACACCCTACACGGGGGCTGCCTGGTTGTCCCCACCTTGGCTGCGCGGGTGTCCCGACAGTGGATTAACCCTACACGGGGGCTGCCTGGTTGTCCCCACCTTGGCTGCGCGGGTGTCCCGACAGTGGATTTACATCATGTCTTCTGGAGCTGTCCTGCAGCGGCAGACCTCCGACGCGTGTTCGTCCAGTGTTGGCGAACAGCAGGAGTACCCGAAGCCAGCCTTGAGGCGGCGTGTTTTAGCTTGGAACTGCCTCAGATACCTGCGGGAGTCTGGGCTGCTGCAGATTCGCTTTTTCCTACAAGAGATGGGCTTGCGGATGTAAGCCTCACAGCTGCTATCACTACTGTTGCAGAAAGCTGCTGGAGGATTGGGGCCGCTTTGTACCTACATTGCGTGTGGAGATGGAGGGTGGCACACTTCGACCCGCTGAATGACGTCACCAGCGAGCATCATCAAGCGGTGCTCACGTCACGCCTCAGACATGGGTACGCTACTGTGCATCTACGACTCAAAGGCAGTGGGCAATCCTATGAATTAGCGGCCCGGGTTATAAGGCGGGTGTTGGCATCTGCTTGGAGGTGGTCGCCGCAAATTGCCCCAAATGGGAAAACCCGATATCTGCTCTTCTTTGACGGTGGGTCCCGCGGCAACCCGGGCCCCGGCGGCTGTGGGGCTGTTGTCGTCCGCGTTGGCGCCGAGATTACTGGTCATGAAGTCTGCTGGGTCGGCAGCATGTCTTACGCCGCGAAGACCACCACAAACAACCTGGCCGAGAACATGGGACTCCTCACGGGACTTCGTGCTTGTCTACGGAACACATGGACACCACTGCATGTTGCAGGCGACAGCAACATAATCATCCGGCAGCAGAGAACTAGGACACCGCCGAGTGCGAAGCATCTCCTAGGGCTGTTTTGGCAGAGTCGACGAATAGCGGACAAACTGAACGTGCTAACGTGGCAGCACCACGCGCGGGAGTACAACCAAATGGCGGATACACTCGCAAATATGGCAATGGACTCACGTCACAGCATCCAAGAACGACCC
>JAIKVH010000563.1:0-13684 GCA_024679275.1 Phytophthora niederhauseri
AATGGGCGACGTGGGCGTCATGCATCGCGGACTCGCGTGGTCGGCGGAGCTCACCAAGAACATTCCCATTCCCAGTCCGGACCGTCGAGCGGCACTGGCGGCGGAGGTCACGAGGGTTCCTGGACTGCCACTGCGGCAGCGGTCGCTCGGTGCGATGCCCGGCTTGGCGCGCTATCGCTCCGACTCGGCGGCTACCGAGCCGCGGCTCAGTGTGTGCAGCACGTCGGGCACCGTCTACGAGAGCGTCGTGGTCGTCGGACACATGTACGGCTCGGACAACGTCGTGTACTACCTGCTGGAGGTGCGGTCGTGGGAGATGCCGCTCGAGGGCTACGTGGTGCGGCGCCGCTACAACGACTTCCGCAAGTTCCACCACGAGCTGGCCAAGTGCATGCCCTCGCAGCGGCCGCGCAGCAGCACGAGCGCGGGGCTCTACTACTCGTCGCTGCTGTGCAATCCTCTGACACGGGCGACGCCCGAGACCTCGCCGCTTTGGTCGCCCGCGAGGACGGATGACAGGCGCGCGGCCAATGGCTCGGACCAGCGGACGTGGATCAGTGAAGAAGACGACATCCAGCAAGTGGAGGAGAGCGACACAAGGAGCAGCGCGCCCACTGCAGTGACAGAGGCCGGTGCGTCGAGCTACAACAACAACGCGGTGCTGCCGCTGGATGCCGTCAAGTTTAACCTCGCAGGACGCCCGTGGCTGCCTCCGATGCCCAGCGGCGGCGTGCTCACCATGTTCAGCACCCGGCACGCGCTCATCAACTACCGCATCGAGCAGTTCAACCACATCCTGGCGGCCGTGATGAGCGACAAGTCGAGCGACGTGGCGAGGCTGCTCATGAACTTCATCCAGGAGAAGCCAGGCACGCAGGCCCAGACGTACACGAACCTGTCCGAGTACGCCCCCATCGACATCCCATTCAATGTGGAGAGGTACGCGCGGCGGCGAGCCATGTCCATGGGCAAGCGCCAACTGCGAGATCAAATGTCCTCGCCCGTGCCTTGACCAGCCCGGACCAATAGTGGATAGATTAGCTGTGTAATGTATGAATGAGCGAGCGCTCGGATCTCTTGAGGTGTGTAGCCATTGTCCGCCGCAAGTACGTGGCACTTCAACTAGCAAAAGTATCCATTTGAGGCCAGCCGTTGACTGCCACATGACGGATGAATTGGGTTCAGAATCCGCTCAAAGGGTAGAGATCATTAGCGCATCGGACGTGTGGGAGGCAAGCGATGATTTTCCCGCTGTTATTGATCTGGACGGCCAGTCTACAAGTCTGCGCCGTGCTTGGAAGCGATGCCTACGATGTGATCGTGGTGGGGTCCGGTCCTGGCGGACTGGTGGCGGCCGAGTATCTGACGCGGCAGTCGGACGTCTCGGTGCTTCTTCTCGAGGCTGGCAACGTGTCGCTGCAGAATACTGGGGGCTCCGACGTGCTCTCGTACTCGGCGTCTGAGGGCTGGACCAAGTTCGACGTCCCGGGAGAGTTCGACAACACCATCTACAACGCCGAGAACGAGGAGTACCGAGCCGACTGGATCAACCTGTCTTCCGTGTGGCTTGGCAAACTGCTCGGCGGCTGCTCGTCCATCAACGCCGTGCAGTACTTCCGTACGCCCGACTCCTATGTAACCAAGGCCTCGTGGCCATTCAGTGCCGACGTGGTGAATAGCGGCCTCGATGCGATCGAGGAGCTGTCCCCATACACGGAGACGCCGTCTGCTGACGGTGAATACTATCTACAGGAGGCGTTTGACATCGTCAGCTCTGCGCTGGAAGGTGCAGGGTACGCCTTCAAGACGCTGAACAACGAGGAAGCCCGGAATGGCAAGAACAGCACGTACGGCCACCCGCCGTACACGATCAAGAGCGGACTGAGGAACTCCCCGGCCAAGACGTTCTACTCCGAGATGGAGGGACGAAGCAACTTCAAACTGCTCGTGAGCTCGAAGGCACTGTACATCCAGCAGACGCAAGGCAACGCCACTGGGGTCGTGTACCAGAACGAGGCAGGAGAATCGGTCGAGGCGCCGTTGACCGAAAGGGGCGTCGTGGTGGCTGCAGCTGGGGCGTTGGCCACGCCGCAGCTCCTGATGCAGAGTGGAATTGGGCCTCAGGATCAGCTTGAGGCGCTTGCCGCGACGGGGTCATTTGATGGGGTTCGCGAACAGGACGCGTGGGTGGTCAACGAGGCTGTGGGCAAGTCTGTTTTTGACGCTGCGGTGGTGTACGCCTCCTTCACGCACGCTGGGATGATGCCGTTCCTGAATAC
Organism: Phytophthora niederhauseri; assembly: GCA_024679275.1. NCBI lineage: Eukaryota > Oomycota > Peronosporomycetes > Peronosporales > Peronosporaceae > Phytophthora > Phytophthora niederhauseri. The sequence continues at coordinate 2,280 of JAIKVH010000563.1, forward strand.
CAAACGACCAGAAGACGCCATCGCACAGTTCGTGAAGAACCTGACTGGGCCGTGGGCTATCCCCGGTCCGGTGCTGACAGCCTACGAGACCATGGAGATCAGCGGCCGAGTGTACGAGCTCCAGACGACGGTGCTTCCTCACGGATTTGGCGACGCCTACGAGACGGAGGAAGCGTACACGCTCGCTTTGTTGCTCAACAATCCGGAGTCGCGAGACTATATAAGTGTGGACGGAAATGCGTTCAACGTGGCGACCAACGGATCTTGGTATCTGTCGACTCCGGGCGACGTTGAGGCCATGGAGGCGTACGCCGCCAAGATGATCTCCACAATGACAGACGCCGGGTCCGTATTCCTCGGCGACGCCTCTAGTAGTGGGGAGGTGGATATCGCAACCTGGGTCTCCGATAACGCTGGTAGCGTGAGCCACCACTTTGGGGGAAGCTGCTACACAGCGGCGGATGATGCGGACGATGACTCGCGGTGCGCGGATGCATCGTTCCGAGTCATTGGCACCCAGAACGTCTACATCAGCGACGCCAGCCTGATGAAGGAGGGGACGGTTAACCCGTACGGCTTCGTGATGTACATTGGGCACCAGGCCGCCAAGAACGTGCTCGACGCGGCGTTCGGCGTCAGCACCGACACGGACCTGAAGACAACCGGGTCGTCGAGCGGCAGCATTGGTGGCGACAGCAGCGCGGCCTGGAGACCGTCGGGTGCGACCATCGGTTCTGTCGTCGCTTTTCTTCTTGTCGCATTAATCGCGCTGTGATTAACTCGCTCTGAACGATATCCTACCCAAAGATATTGCTGCCCGAGTTCGCTCCAGTACATGTATTATTTTGTGCGCCAAACGCCACAAATGTTGCCTTTGGGCTTTGGCGTTCACATAACCACAGATGCCAGTGCTGGAGATGACCTTGAAGTTTGGTGGTCTTGTCGTGGTCTTGCCATCCGATTGCCGGGAACAATACACACTGGTCGGATATTATGGGTTCACCGCCGTCATCGTCGCTCGCGGACACGTTACGCCACCTTGCCCATACCGGTATCACAACCTCGCCATCGAAATGAGCCCTGCCCGCACGCGTGCTTCGGCTGACGCGGCTGGGGGGCCTTGCCTGGGGCATGAGCGGCTCATGTTTCTTTGCTTTGGCAGTGAGCCTCAGCGGCGAAGACTTGGCTCCACTATGTACTGTACAGGCGGTGCCACTGAACAGGTGGACCAGACATTCAGATATTCCTCTATTGGGTAATTTATAGACACGCAAAGACCTCTTTTATGCAGTTTTCGGGGAGATATTCCATTAGGAGGTCATGTAGAGCATTGCGATTCACGTGGGGCAATGTAAGAGCTTAAATGTACTCGAGCCTGATGTCGCACTAGTTGCAGCAAAAACTTACGCTGCCTTGGCTACAACAGTACCGGATATGCCCCAAATATGCTGTTCTAAACGTTGCTAACCTCTTGCGACGCCGTCAGCTTGATCGGAAGGAGCAGCGCGCTGCTGTTGAAGTCTAGGTGGCCCGCCACTTTATCTTTATCATACGCCACGGGCGGATCGAGTTGGCCCATTTGCTTCTGCGATCGCTCCACCTTGCGCTGCACCTCACGATGAGAAGACAAACAGGAGTCCAAGTGTAGTTGGGCAAGCTGTAAGACTGGGTACCAAGTCACTGGTACACCTCGTGATTAGAATCCCCTTATACAAGAATGTACACCCGTGATAACAATAGAGGGGATCATCCAGCTGTTGCCGAACAGCCAGTTTGCTGAGCGAGTCGCTCTTGGCGCGTGGAGCACTCGAGCCTCTCCTCTTCCTGCCATTAGCAAACCCACTCGCTGTGCCCTTCCCGGAAAAAATCGGCCCAGGTGCTGATCGCTGCAGTGTCCCCTGCTGCTTATTTCGACAGTTGCTGAGACCTTAGCGCTCACCGGTTGCCCCCCCCCTCTCCCCTTTGCAGTGAGCTCATCGGACGCTAGCGCACACTTTCACGTCGTGACCAGCGACGTACCAACCCCCCACTCCCTCCGAGCAACATGTTGGGCCGCAACGTTTGCCTCGCCGCCTTGATCGCCGGTGAGTTAGTTGGTTCTTTTCGGTGTCTGCTGATGACGGACTCGACGGTACTGACACTCGTTGTGATCACTTTGGAACAGTCGCCGTGCAGGTAACGGCGGTGCACTCGGCGGTGGCGGCCTCGTCCTCCATCTGCAGCAAGGCCGAGGAGTGCTACGTGAACGGATCGTCGTCCAAGGTCTGCAACCGCTCGGAGAAGAAGTGCAACCGCTGCCTGGTTGAGGCCGACAGTGACTCGATCTGGACCACGATCGGGGCCTGGACCGAGTACAGCTGCTACGCCTACGACGACGATGGAGAGTGTCCGAGCGGCACGACCGAGTGTCCTGCCAGTACGTGTGCCGTCGTGGAACAGAGGCTGTGGGAGACGATTGACTGACTGACTGAGTATTTGTGTATTTGTCGTGCAGCGCTCACGAAGTCCAGCGATGTCGAAGAAAGCGACACGGGATCCGCGGAGGCCGGAAGCTCGGACGAGAGCTCCAAGTCCAAGTCCAAGTCCACGTCGACGTCCAGTTCGACCAAGAAGAAGGCGTCTTCGTCCTCCAGCAGCGACTCGGACGAGTCGACGAGCACCAGCAGCTCGACCAAGAAGAAGAAGACCACCACGACCTCCTCCTCGTCCAGTGACTCGTCCAGCAGCTCCGACACGCCCAAGACCACGAAGCCGACTACCAAAAAGACGACGAAGCCGGCTACGAAGGCGCCGTCCTCATCGAGTAGCGATGACTCGGCCGGATTTGCGTCCAGTGACTCGGACAGCGAGTCCGCCAGCTCGTCCGCGTCTGCATCCTCCTCTGCGTCTGGAGGCTCTAACTCCACACAGCAAACGTCTATCGAGAGCTCTGCATCGAGTGATCTTCACCCCAAAGCCAATAGTGTGAGCACTACTACGGACCCGACCACGTCGACCACCACCAAGTCCGCGACGGCGGACTCGGCAACCGACAACAGCTCGAAGGCGTCCAACACGGCGAGCGCCGACAGCAGCTCGGGCGGGACCAACATGGGCTTGATTCTCGGCATCGTAGGAGGCGCGGTCGCGTTGGTCGCCGTCGCGGGCTTTGTCATCTGGAAGAAGCAGCAGGACGACGAGGACTCGGACGACGAGGACTCCGCCTTCTCGCCCAACAAGCCGGCCACCGCCCGTGCCATGACCGCTCCGCCCTCCGCGTCATCGGCGACCACGGCGTACGCAGCTCAGTCCAACTACAATGACAACAACTACGGCAACAACTATGGCAACAACAACTATGGTAACAACAACTATGGCAACGCCAACAACTACAGTAGCAACTACGGCGACAGCGGCTACAGCAACAACTACGCCAGCACCGCAACGGCGACGCAGTACGCTGCTGGGGCGGGAGCGGCTGGGATGGTGCCTGCCAGCTACGGCAGCCCGTCCTCGATCGACATCGACGCCGAGAACGAGATCCGTCGCACCGACAGCATTCTGGGCGGCACGGGCGTGATGGCGAGCACCATTTCGAGCGAGCAGACCCCGTTCGAGTTCAGCGGCGGCCCCAGCCCGGACGACAGCCACGACGTCTGGGGCAACGAGGCCAGCAGCTTCAAGCAGAAGCGCACGGCGAGCAACGTGTCCGTGGAGTTTTAGGAGGCAGGTATGTAACTCCGCTTGGCGGACTCAAGAAGGTATGGTGCGTGTTTTGTCTATGAGTTAAGGAATGTATCACGCACTTGGCATTCAGAGTTGAGTTGGTGGGTCACTTGGGGGAGGGCTCTATTTGATCTTGTGTTCATGAAAGTATCTCTGTACATCTACCATTTCGATCGGGCAGGAAGGAAGACGCGACTTGTCTTGACTAGCTAGCTGCTCAGTTGTCGAGCGTGTAGAGGGAGAACGCGAGCTGCGAGCCGAAGCCTGCAGCGAAGCGAAGTGCGTACTTGTGCGTGTAGGCGCCGCCCGGCGCGAGGCGAAGCGGAGTCTCGCCCAGGTTCGGGTCGTGTGTCTCAAAGTGCACCACAGGCGGCACGCAGCCGCGGCGAAGGCCCTCGATAGCGGCGACGTCCTCGAAGGCGACGGCCATGGGGTGGCCCGTGAAGCCCTTGGTGTTCGCGATCATCAGCTCTCCGAGCAGCTCCGAGCCGAACGCCGAGCGCAACGCCGTCACTTCCGTGTAGGCGCACGACGACTTGGCCGACGCGTTGGTGCCGGTCTCGTGGCTGTAGTACACGCCGTTGCGAGCGATCTCCTCGTGGGTGATGCCGAAGTCGGTCTCCACGCGCTGCAGGAAGCGCACGAGCTCCTGTCCAACGTGGTTCGGCTCCAATGCAGCTCCGTGGTAGGCCGAGTTGCTGTACTGCGTCGCAAGCAAGCGCACGGGCTTCTTGCTAGTTGTCACCGAGCGCTCCGCGTAAGCCAGGGGCGATTCCAGCACCACACCGATCGCGCCGCTGCCGACAATCATACCACTACGCTTGGCGTCAAACGGACGCGCCGCTGCATCCGCCGTCGGAGCAATGCACGCGGCACCAAGAGCTCGGAAACCACCACCGATCAGGGGCATCATGGTCTCCGAGCTAGCCGTGTCGCTGGACACGACAATCACACGCTGGCACTTGCCCGAGCTGATCCAGTCCTGGGCGACACCAATGGCTTGGGTGGCACCAGCGCACGCCGCGTTGATCTGTGTGTTGGGTCCGCGAGCACCAGTGAGCTGAGCCACCTGCGCGTTAGCGAGCACCAGCAGCCGGAAAAGGATCTTGCGGTCCATCTCATAGGCAGCCTTACCCTCCTTGCTCTCTTCGTAGGAACGAGAGGTTTCCGACACGGCAGCGTTCATCGTTGGGAAGGACGTGGCGTAGATGACGCCTGTCGAGTCGCTCATGTTCTCCGGCAAACGCCAGTTGCCATCGGCTCCGTCCACGAGACCAGCGTTACGAACAGCCTCCAGGCCGGCAGCCACAGCCAACTGCGTGGGCTCGTCCATTGAGCGGGCGATGGTCGCAGCAATACCGTAGTCCTTCTCCAGGTCAACGTGATTCACAACTGCTGAGAGTTGGATGCACTTCTCACGGGTGGACACTGGGGTGCGCGTCATTTCGCCGCTAGTCTTGTCCTTGTGGACCTGCACAATGTTCTGGGCGATCATCTTGTCCTTAGCAGCGTCGGTGACTTGACTGATGCAATTTTCACCAGCCAGCAGCTTCTCAACAGACTGCTCGCCCTCGAAAGTCTTGACCTGACCCGGCAGACCAACGCTCGTACCAGTCACGTACACAGCTCCAGCAAGCTCCTGCGTAGTCTTCGTAACGTGCTGCTGCTCCTGCTTGTCGGCCTCCGAAGTCACTTGCGGCTTAGAGCGAGCGTAGAAACGGCGGCCCATGTCATCGATCCGGTCAAGGTAGAAGTCGCCTTCAGGAATGGACGCAATCGGCTGCGTGAGCTTCAGACCGTTCTTGGCGCCATAGGTTCTCTGACGCAACTTCATGCGGGCCGTGTATTCCTCCGGCGTCTTCTTGTTGCGGCTTTCCAGACGAGCACTGAGGTCCAGAGCCTTGGCAATCTTTTCCAGCGAGAACTTGCCCTTCGACGACTCCGTCGGCTCACGCGTGCGAAGCACAAACATGGTGGCAAGGCTACCCGAGCCGTACGAGAACATGAGCACACGCGCCCCAAGGGACAGATCCTTGGCACGAGCGTGCACCAGCGTCGCCAGGTTCATGTAGACGGCCGCAGTGTAGCAGTTACCCAGCTGCTGCGAGGTGGTGCAGCTCGGCCCCACCTTGGTCTTGAAGTCTTCCTTGGCAACAGCACGCACCGCCAGATCCAGTTCGCGGTCGTTCAGCGTGTCGTCCAGCGGCGCGTCCGCCCACTTGCTCAGCGAAGCAAACTTCTCCTTGGCAGCCTCGTCGTTCTCACTCAGCACTCGTCTCGCGTCCAAGAACAGCAGCCGAGCGAAAGACTTCTGCACCAGTTTGTTGTACGGCGAGTGGAACACTGCGTAGTCGACCGAGTCAACGCCAGGGCCCTTGCCTTCGGCCTTGCCACTCTTCTTGCAAAAGAGCTGGTAGCACTCGTCCAGCGCGTGCAGATAGCACGAGTTGGACAGCTTGCCGTCCACCGTCGGGTACTCGCTGCTCACATTGGGCTTGTAGAAGTCCCAGACGTTGGTCGCGTGGGTCGCCTTGGTCCTGCAGTCCAGCACCATGGGTGCATCCGGTCCGATGAGCATCGCCACGGCTCCGCATCCTCCACTGGGACGAGCGGGGCCCTTCGCGTACACCGCAATGTCCGTAGCCACCACAACGGCGTATCTTCCGTCCCAGAAGGAGCTGTCGACCCAGGCCACGGCGTTCAGCAGCGCCGCGGTGCCGCCGTAGCAGGCGTTGATGACCGTGGCTCCGTCCACATCGGCGTTGTCTCCGAACAGCTGCATGAGGACGGTCTTGGTGGACTTGCTCTTGTCCACCAGCGTCTCCGTGCCCACCTCGAGACGTCCAACTTGCTCGGGGGACACGCCGAACTTGCTCAGGAGCCTGGACACTGCAGTCAGCGCCAGCGCGTTCACGTCCTCCCGGTCGCCGGGCACCGCCATGCCCAGCTGGCCCAGGCCCAGAGTGTACTTGCCGCTGCTGACGCCATCAAACGCCTCCATCTCCTGCTGGTCCACGTAGTCCGAGGGGAAATGCACCTCCATGGCCAGGATGCCCACGTCGCTGGGCCGTGCAGAGCTCACCATTGCTGCGGGGTCTGTTTGCTGCCTCGTGCGATCTTCTTGTGCTGTGTCGACTACGGAGCGAGTGGCTACTGTCGGAGCGCGACGCTGCGAATGACGACGGACGGGCCTCTCGTTCGCGTCCGGCCTGTCCGCAGAGTGTGACCTCCGATCTGCGCGTGCGTACGTGGCGTGGGACTTTTGTGTACACCACACCAATAACTGCGCGGGTCAATAGGCCTCTTTGTCAGATACAGACTGGCACATGTGAGACCGGGTCGAACAAAAAAATACTAATCAACCAAAGTACGAATTGCGATTTAGGTACATCGTTGGAAAGAGGGGCATCTTATCTATCTTTTGAGGCCATCCACAACTTCTAAACAGTTAGATTTGCCAAAGATATGACCCCGCTATCTCCCGTCCCAGAGCAAAATTGAGATTTTTTTTAGTGGCTACCCTGGTGTAAAATTGTGCTGCGGATCCAATGAGACCCTTCGTTTCTTCAAATTCGTACCGAAACATTCTTAAAACCTTACTTTTGTGCGCTGTTTCACATTAGTGACACATGCTGTCAATTGATATCATTTTGGATTAGCATGGACATAAGTATCAAATTGATTGATCAGCTAGGCTAGACGACGTACACTGCTACTTCTCTGTCCCACGAAAGTATGATGATTTCGAAATTGTGCCGTATCTTCGCTTCTACTTAAGCTTTTTGGCCATGTGAAACCTTATCATGAAGCTTAGAGGCAGGCGCTCACGCCTGATTTTTGCTGTCCATTATCTGTGAGAACTGAAGGAGAAACAACACTTTTTCTGCCAGTGATTTTAGTCCTCCGTAGGTTTTTTTTCGTAATTCTATCAAAAATTAGCGATAATTCATCGAAATTTCAGGATGAGTTACTATTGCCAATATTAGCGTGGTGGACCAATTACAGCTTGTGAAAAGGCTTGATAAGCGAGATATCTCGCTTCAAAATCAACAAGGTTTTTCAAATCAAGTGTGCTATCATTGGACAAAAATCAAATTTTGCCCTAACCAACGTCAAATGGCCATTCGTTGTGTGGTACACAAAAAAACTAACTAACCATACTTTCGTGGGACAGGGAAGTAGGTTCTGTTCTTCTGCTTCTGTACTTGGGCTCTTCCTGCACTCGACAACCCCGGGCTTCGAGGCGTCCATTGCAAACCACTGGTACTGCTGCACACCCGTAAGGTTTTTGTAGAGCTCCTTCACGAGGCCCTTGTAGCCCTTGAAGAACGCGTCATCACAGGAAATGTGGACCGTTCGGTACGAAGTGGCGGAGTTCTTCACTGCATCCACCACGTGGTCTAGCGTCCAGCAATCCTGGCGGACAATGAACTTGCGGATGTGCCCAAAGCCCCTGTCACATTCTTCGTGTGGCCTTTGACGAAAAACTTGTAGTCGACACGTTCGAGCACGCCCATGTGCACTTGAGCCAGCAAGAACTTGATTACCAGATTGTTTTTGCTCTGGCCTCCGCAGTTGTCCGCATACACCACTAGTTTCTTCTTGCCACTTGGAACGACAACAGTCTTGATAAAATGATGCAGCATTGCGCTGATCTGGTCACTGCCCTTGCCGCTTACAGTTTCATCGTACACGTAGTTTGTCTGGAACTGCTCATTTTCGTAGAAGATGCCGAAAACATAAACGGCCATGAGTGAACAGAAGTACCATTGAGATGGGGTCGACGAGACTGACGGAACAGTCAGATTCTGGGAGAAGTCCATCACAATCACGGCAACGTCTTGCTCAGCTTCTGAGCGTGCAACGCGAGCTTTGTCCTTTTTGTACTCTTTGCTAAATGTCCACAGGTAAACAAAATGATACCAATGTCATTAGTATATTAAAATGATATCAATGTCCCTCACAACCAAACTTACCGCATCTCGCGTGCCGATGCAGTGTGCAGGCCCATTTCTTCCGTCTCGATAACCGTCGCCCCGCCGCGAATACGCGACTCATAGATCGCGCAAACGTCGCACACGTTCGAACGCGACGAGCGAATGCGGATCTAGGGGCAATGCTGAGCTAGAAGCTTCCGCATATTGGACCGCGCCGGCTCACTTACTCGTAGTCCAATCTGTTCGACGTACGCGTGCATCTCGTCGTACACTGAGTCCCCCGTAAAGTAGGCAGGAAGCAACGTGTAGTCTTCTCTGCTGTAATACTTCTTGGTCTTGCCGGCAACGGTCTTCTGCATGCGAACGCGGACTGGGACGACCTCGCCCACCTCTTCTGCAAATTGTTTGAACCACTTGATGAGCCAGGGAATGTCGACACTAGACGCGTTCTTGTTCAGCATATTTCCATGTGCCTTAGCAGCAATGCTGCCGTCGCGCACGCGGGGCTTGTACCTCTGAATTGTGAGGGGTGTCAAGTCGAGGCAGCGGGCAAACGACGGGCGACATACTGCGCCCACGAACGGCAGGTAGTAGTTGAACTTCTCTCTCTCGCACTTGCCACGGCGACGCTCCACCGTATCCGTTTGCATGAGCACACCTAGCATGGAGTAGACGGACGTCATCTTCTCCGAGTTGGTCACCTGCGAGACGGAACAGACCAGAGACTCCAGCTCTTGGGCCTTTCCCTGAAGGCAGCGACGCTCACACTTATCAGCTCTGATAAGGCCTGTCACCTTCTGGTGAACATCGACCTCGATCAAATTGATACTTATGTCCTCCTCGGTTCGCTCATCGTTTTCGCTTCCCTCGCTGGCCGCCGTCTCCTCTCCATCCTGCTCCGCTGACTCGGCCGTGCTCCAATCTTCATCATTGCTTTCATCAGGCTCCTCGCTCTCAGACGCGACATCGCTGCCGGCATGTGCCGCAACGTGCGGGGAGGTCACGCGGAGTCGAGCCTTCTGGTTGAGCTGTCGATCGGTTCGAGAAGGCGTGCGCACCGGTGATTCGTGCAGCTCGGAGGCACTCTCCTCCTGCTGCGGATTGGAGGTGCAAGCGAGCTGCTGTCCAGGAGCTGCCGAAGCGTGCTGCGTAGGCGCGTACGGCATATGCTGCTCGGGAGGGGTGTGTGCGTTGACAGGGAGGGGACGTGGGCAGCCCGGAGGCACCTGACACGATGGGATCGGAGATTTTCTGGACTTCCCCGAGCCTCGCCTGTGATTGGTTGGAGGGAGGGGTGTGTGCGTTGACAGGGAGGGGACGTGGGCAGCCCGGAGGCACCAACGGACTGTGGCGCGAGGGCGCCGGAAGCCTGTGTGCCGGCGGGCGACGACTGGGGGGCGTTGGAGATCTGCGATGGCAGCTCGGAGCTCGAGCGGTGGGCTTCCATGGCGACGGTGGTGTAGATCTTCTTTGAGAGTGAGGCGTTGAGGGAGCGTTCGCTTTAGTGACAGTTCAGGTTTTCAAATCACAAATCGGGCCTTTTCTTAAAACTTCACTTAGATACGAAAAATATCAGCCAAACTTCAAGCGCGATTATCTCGATAACTCTAAATGGTGGCTTAGTATCATTTTGTTCGAGGCAGTCTCATGTGATATCCATCAAGCGCTAAATCTACCCTTGCGACATTAAATACATCAAGGCTTAGGATCGACATCCCAAAGACACGCTGTTGGGTACCTTGCTATTATAGCAGTTCCTGGTACCTGCCAGGAGCTGAGATGTCGCGTGCGCTGACGGATAGCACGAGAACACCTTGTTTTCTAGTGAGGAGCTCATGCTCATTTCGCAAATAGCATCCTCCTAACTCAGCACCATGGCTTGCTCCAACCACTCGACCCAGTCTTCACCTTCCAACGCTCCCTCCGCGCCAGCTCGTTCTGGTGCGACCCGTTCGCCGTCTCTCCAACCTACTGGACGTCATGCAGCTCAAGGTCGCGCCTCCGTGAGAGCTTCCGGAGCCTCCCGACCTCCTCGTGGCGCTTTCGACGGCCGAGGAGCTCGGCGAGCCTATCTCCAGCTTCAAGAACGTGAAGCTACTCGAGTGCGCAATCGGGCCCGCTACCACCACGAGCCGCTGCCCAACGAGGAAGAAGACGAAGACTCCCAGCATCCGCTTCTTGACACGCTCCGCAACAGCATTGGCTCCGAAGGCGTGTTGAGGATGACGAACTTCACGCCATCGGAGATAGTGCGCGTGTATGGATTCGTGAGTGACTTCATGTCCTCCAGGTGGAACGTGTGGAGAGACAAGCGGAGCACACACACGCCCGTAGACGTGTTCTTCATGACACTTAGTGTCTTGAAGAATGCAGATGACTGGGCCGTGCTAACCAACTCACTCGGCATCAAGCCAGCTGCATTTGAGAAGATGATTGTTCGCTTCCTCGAACTGCTCTCCCCTCAACTGTACTACTTGTACGTGGAGCAAGCTCCGCGCGACAACACAATGAATAAGGTCGTGCTGGCTGGCCACGCATTCCATCACTACCCGGCAGCGCGATACGCTGTTGATGTCACATTCCAACAGTCAAACATGCCAAGCGGAACGCAACAAGAGAGGGCAGAGCACTACAGCGCTAAACACAAGCTGCATGGCTACAAAACCGAGCTGTCGGTCATTCCGACTGGCATATGCATTAACCGCTCGCTGCGCTATCGGGGCTCCGTGGCCGACATCACCATCTTCTGCAACAACTAAGCGT
>JAIKVH010000564.1:0-13679 GCA_024679275.1 Phytophthora niederhauseri
GCGATGCACCTTTTTCACGCAAGGGGCGCCTTTTGTCTAAGTCTACTCCTGTTATTGTGCTTTGTATCCAGTTTGCACTCCTATTTAGTGCACTACTAAGTTTTCGTCCTTAGCGGTAATTCTTAGAGGCCTTGAATGCGAGTTGCTCAAGTAGTGCTTCGAACCCGGTTTGGCTCGGAAATGACACTTTCTAAAAGTGCCAAAAGGATGCGTTCTCACTCGTGAACGCGAGCAAAACCGATAAATTGCTGCTCGTAGCTCCGGTGGGTGTAATGCTCTCAAGACTGTACATATTCTAAAGCCTAAATATCTCATACAGATTTAAAATATTTTGCTGTTTGAGTGTGCATAAGGTGTATTTAGGTAACTTACTATACACTGGTATTTGATTTTAACTACCGCACGATTTTAACTACCGCACCATGCTAAACTCCCTTACGCTCTCTGTATAGCATTTGAGATCAGGATACTTGGCTTGACGGAGGCCATTAATAACTGCCTAGGCCAGAGCCATCGTAAATTGTAGGTTAATGCATCGAATCGCTCTTCATACTCGGAGGCTGCGACTGAGCCGAAGATCCAGCGATTAACATCGTTTTCCAAGTAAGTCCATAGGAAGTGATAAAATTTCGTGGTTAGCTGAGGGATCAAACAGCACACTCCTCTTTGGCTCCTTTTGCCGTTTAAATATATCTTACCGTATTTGAACATATCTTACGGTATCATCAATTTGTATGCGTAAAACCTGTAGTAAAGTGAATATTGGGAAAAGCCTAAAGCTACGTAAGTCCCAATCGCAACAAACTCTCATTTATTGACGACTTTAAGCACAGTTACAATAGATGACGCTAACATTACAATTCGATAACCTTACAGTAAAACAACGGAGGCAAGTCCGGGTACTCCAAATGCATCGTCAGGTACGTGCGGTTGTGGTCCCCCGTCCAAAGCCAAACGCTTAATATATGCCTTTATGCGCCAACTATTATCTCTACACTGAACACAATAGAAAAAGTACAAAAATATTTGTTCTTGACAAACGCGGACCATTCGGAAACCACAACGTCGGGCTTATAGTCTAACCTGATCGAAGGCAGAAACATAACATTTTTTTTGTTAAGCATTAGTTCTGCGGTTGATATCAATACCCCATAATAATGTTATGAGTGTATCAGTATATACTTATTGTGGTTCGCAGACTTTTTGGCCCCAAGTCGTGCTCGATTCATCTATAGATCATACTCGAGTCCGAGTCGTGGAGGTCAATCAGAACTATTACGTAGTCCGCATACACCATTTTTTGCATAATTTTTAGCACATCCAGTACGGCAGAGATCCGAAAATAATTGCGATCCAACAAATAGTTGGTTTTTGCTGTATTCATTTTATATTATTGGAGTTCACCGGTTGCAATACAATGCAGTATTGCACTTATTATTGACAATTAATATGAAAAAGGTTAAAATGACCAAAAATAGCAAAATGTGTATGTAAAATGAAGGTTAGACATACTCACGCAGCCAACATAGGTGTCATGATGCTTACAATAAAATCCACAGTAGAAAACTTACCACCTTTTGACGCAAGTATTCACCCAAGTCTGAGCAAAAGCTACATCTAGATTTTAGTTACACGTTAGCTTCCGATATATCTCGCTTCCATATATCTTACTATATTTCTTACGATGTTTGACATTACCGAGGTGCCGCCTAATTAATCTGTGTGGGGCTGGCCACAGGGGCTACTGCTATCCCAGAATAAAAGTATAATTATCATAGAAAGCACATGACCTAATTGAAGTGTTAGGAAAAAATATTCTGATGACAAAAAATAAGCATTTTCAGTACACAGAAATGACTGCATTTTCGTGGGTACCCAATGACAGCATTTTCGTCGTTCTTTGCGAGTGTGTTTTTTTGTCATCTACGGTAATTATACTTGGGTATTGTAAAGATTCCACTATTTCCACTTCCTGCCGAGAAAATGTGCCACTTTAGAGCAAAAAGTGGAGAAATTGACAATTGACACTTTTAAAGTGGTCTGCAAGATACCATGCACTATTTGTGTCACCCTAAATTATTGTTTTGGCCAATCAAATTAGATTTTTGTCTACGGATTATGTTTTCATTACAAACTTTAATCTCTTCTCCCCAGGTCGAAAGCATACCAGTAGCATGGGTACAATCCTACTAGTAGGCGCGTAAAGATGAGTTTTAATATGAAAGTTTGTATAGTGCGACATATGTCCATCATATACAGTACAAAGTGCCGGCGGAGACGTGGGGGTGTATCGATCTACAGACAACGACGGATAAATCCGGGCGACACTAAAATCCGGAGGACAAAGTCGTGCAGTGTACAACAGCGTCGTGTCAGCCAATCAGATTTGACCAGTTGACTTGGTCTTTGTATAGCATATGCTTTTGTGTACTTTATATGGAATGTCGTGTGTTTTATGAACATTGTTGTGTATTTTATGTCGGTCAAGAGTGTTTTTACAGTGGAAACGGACGGGGATTTCATTTCATTTTACTATGAGGGATGGCATTCAGTGGTCCCGGATTTATCCGTCGTTGTCTGTAAGGCACTTGCGCCGTGTAGACTTGGATCACAGCTTCTAACTGCGAGTAGCGGCGAACTCATCAAAGCTAAAGCACTAGACGTTTAGAAGTGTAGTCAGGCAGTTATAATGCATGAGATGTACGCTCGATTCGTATTTCCGAGCTCCTGTGGAGGCTGACAAGAGCATGAATAGCCGGTTCAAAAACAAAACCTGGGAAGCCCATACAAATACTTGGAGGTATTGCCACCGGCATCACTGTTCTGCTTGGAATCTTTCGTATCCTTCTTGTATGTTATTTCCTCTCTCTAACTAGCTAGTCATGATGGCTAGATTCTTCTGTGCACATTAGTTACTGGCGAGCAAAGTAAGCCTACCAAAAGCAGTAATTTCAAGCCAAATGAAGAGGTTTCTTGACAATTGGGGACAAGGAACACTATTCGAGGCTACTAGAGTGTACCCCTGACTTATTACTCGCTATTCGTTGCCATCCCGGGCATTAAGGACGCGTTTTCAGGACCTAAAAGGCACATTTCTCAAATCGTGGTGTGCCTAGATTTGTCGGAAGCCCAATTTCCTAATTGGGGTTTTGCCATCTTACCTTGGTCAAATTCGATGCGTAAATAAATGTCAAACTCGCTGTTATCTCCTCTTTCGTATGAATGTCGGTAGGACGTTTGAATAGCGTTCACTCAAGCAATATTTAGTTTTAAAGTTGAGGCTACCGGTAGGCGCGCCATCCTACTTATCCTACCTACTGAGGGGGAGTAATGATTAAGATAATATAAATATGCGCAAATCTTCATAATAAATGTGTTACCAATAGAATGCATTTGGTTGGAGCGGCTGTTTAGGTAAGGTACATTGGCATGCGAGCTTAGAGTCATCACCATCAATCACTGCTGGCAGTTACATTCTGTCAGTTGCTGTGATCCTATTTGGTCTGCGATAGCAGCACTAACGTTGCTTCCTATCCCAGTATAATAATAATAATAATAACAATAATAATAATAATAATAATAGTCGTTGAATATGCCCCGACAGTATTCTCCTTTCTCGTCTTAAAAGGGAGCTCGAACTGGTTACTGACCAATTACGCTGTTAGAAACATGGTTGCAACCGTCCGAGGTAAGGTATAACGATCGAGGTACAGACGAACAAATACAGAGAATGATTTAGGGACTACAGTAGTAGTTCTAACACAGTAGTAGAAGTATAGTTTTTTTACAAAGCTTTACCTCTAGCCTAGACCCACGTCGTAAATTGGCCGGAGTAAACTTCAGCACGAAAATCCCTCTCGCTTCGGCCTGCGATCTCATGAGATTCCCAACGCACCTAACCTGACTGGAATCGTTTTTAAACAGCGCGGCCCTCGCCCCGCGGCAAACGCCGTTGTGCAGCACTGTCCACTTCTTGGCGCAGTTGGCCTTGTTGAAATAGCACCGATTCTCGTAGGTGACGCCGTTACTCCACAGACTTGTGTAGTGTCATGACCCCCGTCACATTGAATGTTGGGAGCGTTCTGGCAGGTGAAAACGTCAGCGGAGATCCCGGCGATCAGGAGCCAGGCAAGCACGGCAGCAATCGTGAACTTCCTGGCTTCGTGTGTATGGTGCGAGGTCTTAACCCTTCCGTCTCGAGGCCCGGGTTCCTATGCACGGACTATTTTTTTTCACATGCTTGATATCAAGCATGTTAAAGAAAGTCTTTACTTAGAATTTGTATAGGTGGAAAAAGTACACAAACCGTATCTCAACCGGATCTCGGAACAAAGTCGATTCGGCTGACCAGTGTATGAGACCACATGCTGCTTATCAAGCGTTGTTCAGGAAACCCGTAGAGCCCATGCTTGATGTAGCGAATATGAATATGGCCTTTTACTAGGAGTGGGTTTTCTTTGCTGCTAGGCGCGTGCAAAACGGCTACGAATGCGAATTTACGCAAGCACCTGCTTACGTAGTTACGCCGCGTCTGCTCTACTCGTACGTAGCGTCGTACACACATTTTTCAGCACTTCTGCATTCTCATGACATGGCTTCTGAAGTCGCCATGGACATATTCCCCTCCTCGGCTGCGGACACGGTCTACTATTTCTTGACTGCTCCTTCGACAGCGGCGGCGGGCACATTTTCCATAACAAAGACAGTATGTCAGTGCAAGATGTGGTGGCAATATCGGCTTCTTCTTCGTTGTCGTTGTCGTTGGCCGCCTTTTCGTTCTCAAAAGTACTTGCACGCGTTATCCCCTAAGTATCCACCTGCATGAGATAAATCATCAGCCCAACCATTTACCTGAAGGATGTCAAGAATGCAACACTTATAACTTTGAGCAATAGTAGCACTTGGAGCGCGTATTCTATTTGCCTCATCCTACATCGCATACACCTCTTGTTTGAACATTGGCAACCGCATCGAGCGCGATGCCTCTACAACACAGCAGTATAAATACGAAGACTACGAGGTATTATCAAGGCGGTGCCATGCATAACATACAACTTTGAGATCATGAAAATAACTTTATTGACCATGCCTTGGCTTCAAGTGCTCCATTAGCTTCGTTATGGTTCACCATTGCTTCAAAATCTTGGCAGGACTAGCTCCGTACTTGTCCGCATATGGTTGTCTGTCCCCGCGGCGCCTGAGCCGGCTGAATACGCTAGACTCGTTGGTGGTGTTGGGGCCTCAGTTCGGGCGAGATGGTAGTTTCATCAGGAGAGAATTGCGTATCCACAGACCTGGGACAATATGACGGATATGCAGCATGCAGTTAGAATGTCAGTCCTCGCATGCTAGATATGTATGATGTGACTATATACCGAGGGTGGACTGCGTCGGCGCTTGCTGCTGGCAACATTTCATGTGCTGGGATGGAGCGTGTCCGTGCTTGTGGCTGCTGTGTATGCGACGGTGGTGGTGAAAGTACGCGTTGTCGGCAGATTCTGTGCTAAGTACACAGGCACAAATAGAGTAAGAACAAGCAATACAACGCCTGATGCTCCAATCGGCGTACCTGCTTGGGTCAGCTCATGCTGCCAGCTGCCGGCTGCTTCCCGCGTCTTCGTCTCAGCCTTTTGCGTGCGCCCTACCGGCAGCACTGTTGCGTTTTCTAGTCCATAATATCATCGTCATTTGTGATTGTCTAAGAGCACAGAAGTAGTTGCACCACCATATACAATGTTAGAATACCCAATTCAATTCGTTTGGTGATGTTTGCGGTGCATGATCTTTCCCGTCCGTGCCGCCCATATCTGCCTCGATCCTGGTGTATCGTCGACGTAATCGCCGTACCCGTGCACGCGATGCTCTAGCTTGATGGCATCTCTTAGTCCCGGCCGGTGCGAACATCGCGCTCGGCGCCACGGAACGAAGGCATCTTGACTTGGGGAGGCAAATTCTTGAATGGCTCCGGTGGCCTCCGCCCGCCACCCATCGCGAGTGAAAGCGGGAGTACTGACCATGGTCGGGGTGGATACATCGACCTTTCTTTCTGCGTTGGCACCCCAAGCCCTGTGCATCGAGTACCAAATTGGACCAATCGACCAGTTTATGGACTTTTCACATGCTTGATATCAAGCATGTGGGAACATATGGCCGCCATATGGTAATTTTCACATGCTGCTTATGTCAAGCCTTGGTGACGGGGGGGGGGTTAAGATCTTCAGAAACGTACAGATAAACCTTGCATACCTGATACGATCCGTGGACGACAGTCGTATCATGTATAGCAATAATATCAGGTATGTAAGTTGGGGGTAAGATTTTACCAGGATGCCAGCTATAGCTGTCTCCACAGTAGCGATAATTCTCACTGATATGTCGAGCTCAACGCAGAGCGTTATGGCTCGGAAGCTGGGCGAAGCGGAGGCTGGTGCATAAGTATGGATAGCTTGAGCCTCAGGCCAATGCTTAGCATCTACTGAGCTCTAGGCAAACAATGCATGTCAGTGATACTCTGTTCTTGCAACCACAACATGATCCTTGTTTATGCTGCAGCGTGCAAGGTATGCTGTCACAGAATGCACGTACAACGGAGACCGCAGAACCTTGGGCCCGTGCATGTAGCAACAGAGCAAGACGAACTCACAAAATCGGTATTACAACTTAAAAGTCAGTAAGCATTTCTGAAGTGACCACCGATCGGAAACTGTACGCTCCTCTCCTTCCGCACGGAGCTGTTTTCTTTGTTCAGCAAAACACTACACATATAAAAGCTCCCACTAGTCTGGCGGGTCAAAATACTACACATACAAATGCTCCCACTAGTCGGGCTAATTCATGTATACAAGTGTATGGCAATCGACTCATTGAGTAGCCCTACGGCATCACTGCCAGCGTTTTTCCTCATACTTAGTTTCACTACCGGTTCACAAACCTACTTATCTCTACATCGCCTTCCTTACATTTAGCCGCATCAGACTTTCGCCGGAGTTTATCTACTATCCGGGAAAACGACGTTTTTATATTTACTCACATGTCAGTGTTTTCAAAATGGCCTCTATTGACTAATTTAAAGTCACACAAATTACACCTTAGTGCATGTGTATTCTAACTCTGACGGTCTCGTTCAAGCCTGAGGGTACACGTAAGTGCCTGAGCAGTAACTGTGGGTATGTGCTACTAGTCATCAATCAATGAGTAATCTCTCTCTCTCGAACGCTTAACATCTATTTAATACCAGCGTAATTTGCAGACTGCAAACGCTCCTGTTGCCAGTAGCCCTACATGCACGTGCTGGTCCGGCTTGGCGCGGTACAGTAGGCCGCGCGCTCAGGCGAAGATGCTAGCGATCGAATTGGCGTACTACGCCATCATGTCCAGTTGTGGCTCTACATGTAGTACGACATGTATTGACCAGAGCTTTCGGCACACAAATCTCGTGCTTGGCATGTCGCCTACTCAGCGTTCTCTGTAAGAGGCAGGTGATGGCCCGAATGGGGAGATAATGAACACTATCAGTAGGCTCCAGGTTCGAAATCCTATGAGTATTGACAATTTCGAGTGCAATCCGGTGGAACAAGATACCGAAATGGAGATTCTCACCAGAGAAAAGCTGCTTAGTGGTGAAGCTGACGTTCCGTTCATCGAGACCATACGGGGTGACATCGACAGCGCAGACGATGACAACATTGACGGCGCGGAGCTAACCACGAGCAAGCATGCGACAGCAGTTCGGAATGTTATATCGATGCTGTCACAGCATCCCGACCTTGACGAAAAGCTCCTACAGGACCTCCGCAAGCTGCAGACGCAGGTGCGGAGGCCAATACGTCGCGAAAAAGAAGAAAAGGCCACGCAAACTTCGATTAAAAGCTTGTTTGTAGCTTGCTAGTCGCTATCAGGTTGGTCGAAATCTTGTATCGGATTTCACATTGGACAGGTATCAGATTTACTCCATACATTTTCCTAACTACCAAGTCAGTGGACTGATTTCGTATCATATATAGCAATATATCAGGTGTGTCAGGTATCATTTAGTACAGGATTGTCTGTATATTATTAATAGAATCGTATACTGATCGGGTCGGAGGATTTGGTTGGGCTTGCCTATACACAATTGTTGTGTTGTGGAACGATCAAACACTGTCGAGAGAGACTTCAGGGAATCCGTTTGCAACCGTAGCGAAGCGTAGGTCTGCAATGGTCGGCGCATTGGCCGGAGTAGGTATGTTTAAGTAGGCGTTATTAACTTTTTACTGACGCCTTGCCCGCCATGAGCGAAGCGAAATTGGCGGTGCAAACGAGGAGCTCACCCAGCAAACTTCCACGAAGGCCTACCAAATCCCCCTACCCGATCTGTATACGAGCCCATAAAAAGTCTATCTTCAGAAAATTGAAAATGATCCGGTTCCGGCAGCGCGAAACTGGACCGGCAAAACACGGAAAGCGTACTTTTTGTGGTGTTGTTTTCGGTACGGATGACAGGATGGCTCTGCTGTTAAGAAGATTATGAGACGACGTTTTGAGGTGTGTTAAAGTGCACCGCTAAGTACGGTTCTGTTCCGTACCTGAACCGTTGGCACAGTTCACCCTGAACCATGCTGAGACGCTTCCTATTGGCCAATCTTCGGGATGACCAACTTGGCTGGTTCGACGGAGCAGCAAGCGGTGTTTGCACAAGCCCACGCAAGAGGACAACAAGAAGGACAAGCGGGGAGTAGAGTTGAGAAGGACAAGTAGGACAAATTTGGTAACTTTAATCAACTCACTTCGGCATTTGCCATCAACAACACAGGCGTTCCTCAATAGCCCCAACACTTTTTGTCCTAGAATATATGACCAAAACTCGCTTAAGTGCTACGTTTTTAGACGGATTTTGTCCTACAACCAGCAAAAAGGACCAAAAGTGACTTGAGGGTTGTATGGAAGAAAATAAGATCCAGGTAAGTACGAGGGTGCCACGTACAACAAAGACAACAACTGCTCGAGTGGTGTAACGGCTGAAGCCCTATATTGAACTCAAGTCATTTTAAGGAATTTGTCCTAGAATCTAGGACAAAAATGAAATATGATATGTTATTAATGACACTATTCAACTTTAGATTTTGCCATTATGGACAATGGTGGATACTACGCATAACGCAGCATGTAATTCGTGAATCAAAGGCTTTCTCTCATACCAATTAGATGGCCTATATATCAAAAACAAGTCCAGCATAATCTTCTAACGTTTAGTCCTTGTTTTTGTCCTTGATTTGGAGGGTGTTGGGGATACGTTAACAGCCGCAGGGACGCTCGCGGCAAGAACTCTCGACCAAGAACGCTCCGCTCAAGACATGACGACCGAGTGCGCCGAAGTCCTCCTGAGCAGTGGGAACTACTTCCATTGGGAGTACAACATGCGCATGACGCTGGCCCGAAAGGGGCTGCTCGCGCATGTGGAGGTCGTCAAGGTGGAGAACGAGATCACAGAGGCGTGGCTCGTGAACGACGCGGAAGGGTTGGGCATCATCGCGCAGGGTGTGGAGATCCAGCACCAGACGAAGATCCGTTCCGCGACGCGTGCCAAACAGGCGTGGAACTCTCTGAGGAAGTACTACAACCGTACCACGCTGCACAACCGTGCTGCGATGACGAGGCGTCTGCACGAGTTCAAGATGGACGCTGGAACATCGATGGCCAAGCACCTGGACGCGTTTGACGAGCTGATCGTTGAGCCGCCGACGATGGGAGAACCAGTCGACGAGGCACGGCAGCCCGTGGTGCTGCTGAGTAGCCTACCGTCCGAGTACGAGCTGATCGCGTCCATCCTGGAGAACACCAAGGATGTCACTCTCAACGACGTGAAGGAGAAGCTGTTGAAGGAGTTTGAACGGCTCGAGAAGAAAGATTCCACTATGGAGAAAGCGTTCCGAGCCAACGGGAACGTAGGACGGTTCAAGGGCGGCCGTGCGAACGGTCGCAAGGGGAACGGTCTGAAGTGGAACGGTATCTTCTACCGCCAAGTGCTTTCAGTGTGACCAGTTGGGCCGCATGAAGCGGGACTGTCCGGGCAAGCACGGCGACGCTGGGGGCGACACGGTGTTCGCCGTGGGCGAGGAACGCCTCGCCAGGTGACTGATCGATAGCGGGGCGTCATCACACATGACCCCGCATCGTGATGACCCCTTTGAAATGGGAGGAACGGTCACCGGTATAGAGGTGACCATCGCCGACGGGATGAAGCTGCCAGTCGTCGGGCGAGGAACGGTCAAGCTGATCGGGATGGGCGGGAAACGCATCACGATGAAGGACGTGCTGTACATTTTGGGACTCGACAGAGGAATGCTGTCGGTGGGGGAAGCTTGCGGAACGCGGTCTGGGCGTTGAGTTCCAGCGTTCCTCGTGTGTCATATGGGACATTCGACACCACTTCATCCGCGAGAACGTGGAACGCGGAACGGTCAAGACCGACTACGTCTATACGAAGCAGCCACTGGCGGACATGCTGACGAACGTGCTTGGGACGAAGACGCTCAAGCACTTACGGAACGCCAGCGGGATCAAGGATATAATCACCGTACCGTGGCGGTGAGCGGAAGTGTTGAAGTGCTCCGCTAAGTACGGTTCCGTTCCGCACCTGAACCGTGCTGAAACGCTTCCTATTGGCCAATCTTCGGGATAGGCAACTTGGCTGATTCGACGGATCAGCAAGCGGTGTTTGCACAAGCCCACGCAAGAAGACAACAAGAAGGACAAGAGAGGAGTAGAGTTGAGAAGGACAAGTAGGACAAATTTGGTAATTCTAAACAACTCACTTCGGCATTTGCCATCAACAACACAGGCGTTCCTCAATAAGATGGATTGGGCCTTGTCTTAGGACGACAAAATGCCTGAGAATGCGAGAATCAGCATTTATATAAAGCCGGGCACGGTTTTGTTTTTTCATATTAAGAAAACGTTTGAGGTGGTTGGACTACAATACCGTGGCGCGGAGCGCCTCTTGAAGTTTATTTTTTAATAAGCATTGCCAGCTCACAATCACTAATCTGTCCTTTTGAGGTAAATTCTGCTACTGCTCCGGCAGATCAGTCCAAAAGCCTCTTATCCGAGTCTTCGCGGAGCGCTAGTTTCAAAGTGCCATAAAGCGGATGAGCCGGTTGCACATAGCAGTCGTAGTCACCACCGTCTATGAATGTGTTCATGTCATCGGCCTTAAGTTCAATCGTGGCGCCGACAATGGAGTAAGGACTCATTTTGACTTGATCTCGAACGACTGCTCCATCATGTTGACATGTGAGTACAACGCACGACCAGCACGACCGCCCTACCATCGGGAGATGGAGTTTATCGATCCTCAGCAACGGTTGGTGAACGGTTAACCGGGACCCGTCCGACACGGGGGCGATTGTAAACTGTAGAAAGCTCAAACAGTTGCTGCTGGGTAAGACAGCGGCTAAATACTCCAGGTGGTAGTTCAATACCCAGAGCTGGAAAGTACACTGTGGCAAAGGTTAAGTAGACTTTACTGTAGAAAAACAAAGTATATCTAAGAACCTAGCCGCATTATTCTGTCGCAAGGCCCATACTGTAACTCACCGATCACTGTTTCAGTACTACCCTCTACGCTACGTAACGATTTCTTTATTGTCCCTCTCGCTAACTTTGCACCATACTGAATAGGGCTGCTGCAAGGCTTTACAAGCGCCATTCCGCTTTATTAGAGGTCGTTATAAGTTACGGCAAAAAAGCCCGAATGGCAGACGTAAAAACGGCATTCGGAGTTTTATGGCTAAGAAAGACCACGACAAGAGACCGCCCTATTTGAAGGCTAAATCCTTATTGTGAAACGCGGTTGGAATGTCAATGCCTTATTAGCTAACATATTTATCTTAATCGGATTTGAATTTCCGTACATAAGGGTATAAAACTAGGTACAAAGCGAAATCGGTTAGCAAATAGGAGTGTGTAATCCTGGTTGGACAAGCTGGTGAGACTCGACTCGGTCTAATTTAGCGACGGCGGCTAAGAGCTACCGAGACGCCTTTGGGCCAATATAGCCCGACGTTTGGGGTCGTTCATGCTAATAAGGCTCCGGCCAGGTTGACTATCTAGTGCACCACCTCTAAATGCTTTGACACCTTCCATATTGCACGCTACAAAGCTGGTGACCTACATCGGCACCTTCAGAGCTACGACTAATGCCATGCGAGCACGGGGAAGCTCTGGATTTTGCCGTAGCAAGTCATTTGAGGAGAACCCACGCAGTGATGACGGTCTATTAGTACTCACACTTGTATGGCCTAATTTCAGAAGATGAACATCTAAATCCTATTCCAAGCGACTAAGGCGCGCCGCACTTGCGGCGCGCCACGCCCTCAGCAAGCCTTGCCGTCACCCCTAATGCTCTCCTAGAGATCGATAGTGGGTCACTGAGTTACACCCTGCCTTGGTCCAGTAAAACCCACTGGATTTTATATAGAACCATCCAATTTAACCCACTCGTCTTCGTCATTGGGTGATTGGGTTTTGATGTTACCCCTAGCCGACATCAGCAATATTCAGTTGGGTGTTTTAGGCGTGCACAGGCTATTAGCTATAAGAGTTTATCAACTACGACTTTCTATTGATTGAAGAATAGCTAATTTACGTTCATAGCCACAGAATATAGTTTGTAGAGGATCGAAGGCGGTTTCGGCTAAGAAAATCCACCAACAGTTCTGAGATAACAGGTCAATAGAGTAATAGAGTTATACTGAGATAGTAGCGTTAAACATCGAATTTTCGTTTAATATTTAGAAAAAAGGTATAGAGTTTTATTAGACGGAATCGCCGCATCTCTGCCGAAACTCTTGATTAAAATCCAGAGAATTATTTAGCTCAAATAGCACGGAATGTCGACTTCCACGGCGGCATTCCACATTATTTACAATCAACTCTGTTGCGAATCGGATTAACCCCATGGACCTGCTTGCTAATCGCCATGATAATTCCTAGTCTAAAATAGAGGCGGGGGTCTAATTAGGAGTTCAGTCGAAATAATTAAGACTTCGAAGTGTAATTTAGCCAAAACCTGGACGGATTAACTATCCGATTAGACATTCGGGGTGCCGATCACAATAATCGGACTTGGGCTAATCTCAGATAAAAACTCCCAGTTAGACAAAATAGGTGAAATGCACAATAATCGATACCTATGTACCGTACCACATAAATATTAATGAACCGTTATTGCCGTTTGCAGATATTTTGGCCAACGCATGCTTATTATCTCGTTAATAATCTCGATTTTAATCCAGTCAGCTCTTAATTAAGACCTAGGTCTGATTTATATATATCGCCAGTACTGGTCTAAGCTCCAAGCTTGGGGCTCTGTTTTCCCGACCAAAACGCTTTTCTCCGGCTTGGAAACGCAGAAATGCCATTCTAGACGGGCCAAACCGAGTTTCTGGGCCTAAAAGCGGCCTCCACCAAAGCACAAAGCTAAAACAGCCCTCGCCTATCTCGTGTCCACTCGTATTCAGAGACAGGCGTGGTCTATTTTAGAGGTCTATTTTAGAGGACAAAGTATAATATTTGCAAGCGGCAATATTGCATACAGTTAAGTGGGAAACGACTCGGACTGGAATTTGAAATGTACCTCATGTTTACTTTCGGGCATCGAATTGTGCCGACGTCACTACAAAATTCTCTCGTTGTTAGAC
>JAIKVH010000565.1:0-13673 GCA_024679275.1 Phytophthora niederhauseri
TTCTTTTAATAGTCAAATAAAAGAAGAATTTCATTCGAAAAAAATCGTTCTTTTAACATCCCTGGTATCTGTGCGACCTTGAGGGTGGGCTCGCGGCGGGAAGTGACGCATGCAGGCGAACGCACCGCGACTACAAAGGCTTCGGGCTTAGTATTGCGTGCATGCTGCAGCCTTCCTGTAAGCTGTAAGCGATGTATCCTAGGTCACGACGGGCGGAGACCAGCCTCAGGGTGATCTTGTCATCGTTGAAGTGTATCTGGAGTAGGCCGCTGCGCTGTGAGGAGCAGTGCCCTGACCAGACGTGGCCTGATGCCGTGGCAAGCAGAAGCAGCTTACCACGTCGTTGCATTCGAGGTGGCGGAAGCAAGACGTGAGAGAGTGAACGCAAATGTATCGACAAGTTATGGTGGTCTCTACTCCGCGTTAATCGACCAGCAGCTTCAACGTCAAGTATCCTACCATCATGCTACGGCTGTTGACCAGCAGTCAAAGGCGCTCAATACGCCGTTCGTGGCTGTGGCCTCGCTCGTAGAGGCCATACGCCACACCAGGCACCAGGAACGCCAAGACGACGAGGGTCGACGTCAAGCTGCGGAAGGTGTCGAAGACGATGTAGCAGAGCACAACCGTGGGCAGGCCAGCCAGGGCCGCAAGCACCCGCACGCCACCAGGGACGCGAACGGGCCGAGGGATGTACGGCAGTATGTTGCGAAGCCGAACAGCGGCCAGGATGATCAGGAGCTGAACGGCGCCCGCAAACGCGTTGGCCATTGGCAAGAGGTGGTCGAAGTCCACGCCCAGCAGCGCCATGGTGAACAATGCGGTGACGCCGATGGACACGAAGGGCGCGTCGAACCTCGAGCTGCGCCGCGCGAAGCAGTGAGGCAGCAACTGCACGTCGCCCATGCCGGAGAGCTGGAAGGACTTGCAGAAGATGCCCGACACGAACAGGCCAGCGACCGAGCAGCACGACGAAAACACGAAGAACGCCTTGAGCACGGGGCCGCCAATCGACTCGGCCAGGGCCGGGTACGACGCGTGCGTGAAGTACGACCAGTTGGGGTCATCAACCAGGATGGCGGCAGGCATCGGCACCAAATACGTCAACAGCGTCAGCACGACGGTGGAGGCGATGGCCCGCGGGTACGCGCGCGCCGGGTTGGACACCTCGCCGCCGAAGACCGAGGCCATGTTGATCCCGTCGAAGGCCCAGAAGAGCGTGTTGAGTAGTAACGCCCAGTCGATTTCCACCGCTCCGACCTGCTCGTCGTCGCCGAGGTCGTGGTGGATGACGTTGCGCGCGCCGGGTTGGACACCTCACCGCCAAAGACCGAGGCCATGTTGATCCCGTCGAAGGCCCAGAAGAGCGTGTTGAGTAGCAGCGCCCAGTCGATTTCCACCGCTCCGACCTGCTCGTCGTCGCCGAGGTCGTGGTGGATGACGTTGGCCTCATGTCGAACCTCGAAGAAGTCCCCAAAGTCGCGCGCGCCTGTGTAGCCCCAAACGGTGAACACCATCACTGGCAGCAGCACACAGACCAACAGGATCACGCAGGTGCGCGACACGACTCGAGTCCCGACGAGGCAGGGCAGCGTGAAGAAGATGGCGAGCATCAGTTTGACGGCGTAGCAGGCGACGCTCGAGGAGATGGAGACGCCGTAGTAGTCGCTCAGAATCTCCAGCAAGAAGCCCGGCAGCAAGGCCGTGTTGAAGATGCCGGAGATCCACGACCAGTAGCCCACTTGGAAGCCCCAGAACGGGCCAAAGGCGTTGAGAACCCACACGGTGAAGCCTCCGTCTTCGGGAAACGCACAGCAGAGCTCCGCGACGATGAAAGCGTACGGTCCCGTCACGAGCAGCGGGTAGAGGAGCATGGCTGGAAGTCCGATCGCTGGCCCCGTGGACGACACAATGGGCTCAGAGCCTATCGGCAAACGGGCCAAAGGCGTTGAGAACCCACACGGTGAAGCCTCCGTCTTCGGGAAACGCGCAGCACAGCTCTGCGACGATGAAAGCGTACGGCCCCGTCACGAGCAGCGGGTAGAGGAGCATGGCTGGAAGTCCGATCGCTGGTCCAGTGGACGACACAATGGGCTCCGAGCCCAGTGGCCCGCCACAGCCGAAGAAGTACGTGACGGCTACGATGGAAAGTGTCCCCATGACACGGTGGTGAACAGGAGCTCCTGTGGACTTCCGGTACGAGCCATCAGCATCCAGCACTGCGGTGTCCAGGCACTCAATGTCACTGCTAAAGAGGATGCCACATGAACGGTGAGCAAGAAAGTTTGGAAGCATCGGAAGGAGATCCAGACACTTACACGAATGCGGCGGCCATCGCCATATTTCGGCTATGAAGACTTCGCTTCGAGAGCGGGCAGATTTGGTTGTGGAAGCGACTAAAAGCAAACAGGACTCGAGCTGGACACTTTCCATGAAAGTGAAAACGCAGGCTTCCGGCTTTAACCGCGCTTGGCTTTCCATTAATCGTGCGAAGTCCCAGCTGTGAGCATTTCACGCTACAAGAATCATGGCCGTGCGCCAAAACTACAAAGCGAGAAACATGAAAGGTGGAAGAGGTCCAATCTTACGATTCCGCTTCTCTACGATCCTAGCTAAAAGCTAGATAAACCCCGAGCAC
This sequence comes from Phytophthora niederhauseri, assembly GCA_024679275.1. Classification (NCBI taxonomy): domain Eukaryota; phylum Oomycota; class Peronosporomycetes; order Peronosporales; family Peronosporaceae; genus Phytophthora; species Phytophthora niederhauseri. The sequence continues at coordinate 2,639 of JAIKVH010000565.1, forward strand.
ACCAATTCACGTGAGTGATCCCGGTATCGTCCGTAGAGTCCGTAGGCCAGTCCGGGTACCAGGAATGCCAAGATGATCGCCGCCGACGTGAGGTCGGAGAAGGCATCGAAGACGATGTAGCAGAGCATGACCGTCGGGAGGACGGCGAGGGCTGCAAGGACACTCTTACCACCGGGGACTTTCGTGGGCCGAGGGATATACGGCAGTAGCTTGCGGAGTCGAATGGCCGTGAGCATGATCATCAATTGCACCGCGCTCGCGAACACGTTGGTCATCGGCAGCAGGTCGTCGAAGTCCACGCCCAGCAGCGCGATAGTGAACACGGCAGTGACTCCGACAGACACGAACGGAGCGTCGAACTGCGTGCTTCGCCACGCAAAGCAAGCTGGAAGAAGCTGCGCCTCGCCCATGCCTGCTAGCTGGAAGGACTCGCAGAAGATGCCCGATATGAACAACCCCGCTACAGTACAACACGAAGAGAAGACGAAGAGCGCCTTGAGCACAGGACCACCGATCGACTCGGCGATCTGAGGGTACGAGTCGCGCGTGAAGTAGGTCCAGTTGGGGTCGTCCACGATGATGGCCGCTGGCATGGGCACCAAGTAGGTAAGCACCGTCAGCACCACAGTCAAGGCCACTGCGCGCGAGTAGATCCCAGCGGGGTTAGCCACTTCACCGCCGAAGACCGACGCGATGTTGATGCCGTCGTACTTCCAGAACAGCGTGTTGAGCAGCAACGCCCAGTCGATCGCCTTCTCGCCGACTTGGATGTTGTCGCCTGCGTGCAGTTCAATGCCTTCATGCCGAACTTCAGTCAGATCTACGTAGTCGCGTGCGCGAGTATAAGCCCAAACCGTGAAGACCAACACGGGGGCCAACACACACACGAGCAAGATCACGCAGCTACGCGACGCCACCTTGGTGCCCAGAACACTCGGAAGAGTGAACAGGAGAGCGAGGGCTGTCTTCACAGCGTAACACGCAACGTCGGACTCGATGGAGACGCCGTACGAGTCGCTCAGGATCTGCAGCAAGTAGCCCGGTAGGAGCGCCGTGTTGAAGACGCCAGCCGTCCACGACCAGTAGCCGACTTGGAAGCCCCAGAACTGCCCGAAGGCGTTGAGCACCCAGATAGCAAACCCGCCGTCCTCTGGAAAGGCACAGCACAGTTCCACCACGATGAAGGCATACGGCCCCGTCACGAGTAGCGGATACAGCACCATAGCTGGAAGGCCGATGGCTGGCCCGGTCGACGAGATGATCGGCTCCGATCCTAGAGGCCCTCCGCACCCGAAGAAGTAAGTCACGGCTGCGATGGAGATCGTGCCCATGACACGATGGTGCATTGGACGGCGATTCATTTGGCTCGACTTCCGATATGGAGCTTCGAGTACGGCCGGATCCATTGCTTCAAGATCGCTGCGAAGATGAGAACGACAAAGGTGGTTGATCTCAGTGGTGGTCTCGACAATGCTAAAGGCGACGGAGCTTACATTATTGAGCTGGGAGACATGAGCTGAGCTGCGCTACGTTGCCTTGAGCTTGAGTGTCGTGGTGAGGTGGTGAATTCAACTGTGAGTCGGGCTGACTGAGCTAGGTAGCCTGCTTGAGACGAACCACGCTCGAGCGCATATCAACACGATGGCGCCAAGTATTTCCGCCGAAAGTGTCCGTGAGTCATTCCAGGTGACCGATAGTCCGGCTCAATGTTTGAGTCAAACCTGGTGGCTGAGTAAGGTTCGCGCAGAGATATAGGGCAATGGCGCCACGCTCCAGCTGCGTGGGTGGTAGTCGAACACTCGTGCCTAGGAAGCACTCCAGTGTTATTCTTTCAAAAATGAAGAATGGTTGCGATTGCAATTCACGCGCGTGATGCTGACAAAGTCTTGCTCGAATTCAACCTTCGGCACGTTTCCCCATTAAGCCTTACCCACATCGAGACGCGACTACCGGGATGATCACGCAAGTCGGAGCAGCACATACTACAGTGTAGTACTCACACGTGAATGTGGTTGGCGGTGGTGAACGTGGGCACTCAAAGATGTCGTGAATCGAGCCCTGCACCATGTCGGCGAAAGATAGATAATCGACTTGATTTACATACAGCACTCTACCTAGCTGCGCTATCGAGTTTCCATGAAATGTTCACCAAAGCGCAGACCTTCACCGATTCACGAAGCGCTTATACACGACTTCCTCCCGCTGGATCTCCTCCGTCGAAAGATTCCTAGCAGCCAGGAAGCAGCCGAGGCAGAAGTTGTAAGCATGAGCTGCCATCCCCGACTTGCTGTGGCTCGACCGCACCACGAGCTCCTTGTTCACACTGCAACGCTTGCACACGCACTGCACCATCAAGAATCAACATCAGTCACACACAACGACAACGATTTCAATAGGGGCTCGTACCTCGTGGCACACGGTGCACTGCACACTCTGGGTCGAAAAGAGTTTTCCGATGGACTTGTGGCAGTACGCGCAAGTATTCCGGTCCTCACTCTCGACCATCGTGGCAGTAGCCGTCTGCTCCGTCGTGGTCGAACACGACGATGAAGACGAAGATTTGGACATGTCAAAGACGCTCGTAGACTCCTTCTCGGCTGCAGTTTTGTGCACGTACCACCGCAACTTCTTGCCCTGCGCGCATTCGATCGGAGCTCCCATGCCCAGAATACTGTTCGCGATCTCTTGGAGCGCGAAGAAGGTGAGCATGGTGCCTCCCGGGTCGATCACTGCGTGCGCGAAAGCCTCGACGATTTGGTCGCTTTGCTGTCGGAAGATGACGCAGAAGGACATGCTGGCGCGAACGATGCCCAGAGTCTTCAACTCTGGCAGGCCCGCGTGCAACACCGACTGGGCGATGCAGTAGCCAATGCGTTCGCCACGCGAGCTGGTCGCGAATCCCGTGCGTATCAACACAACGTAGTCGCGCTGCTTCACGATGGCGCCCAGACCTGGAGCCGAGTAGAGGAGCCAGGCAACGCCCAGGAAGTCGAACGGGTCGGCCTCGGTAGGACTCTCGAGCGCGGCGAGCATCACGAAGTCGTCCAAGCCGTCCTTGCCGTAGAGGCTGCGTCTCTGAAGAGAAGCCGTGTCGTGCACGAAGATGCCGTACATTACGTCGTCCAGGGTGCCCTGCACTGATCCAGTACAGATCACAACAGGGATTTTGGTGGCCACAGATAGTGAAGACGCTGGCCCGATGAGCAGCGCGTCGTCGCCCCCCTCCAATGGATCGGGCGACGATGTTGAGGACACCGACGCCGCGCCTGGCGCCCCCGAAGAGGAGGACGCACTGGGATTGAAGCTGCTGTCGATGCTGCCAGAGCGTTGACGAAAGACCTTCATGGCTCCTTTGGTTCGGACGTGCTTCCACCGCCGCGAGTCCAGCGACTGCCTCCTCTCGTAGAGGAAGTCTTCGTAGAGCGCGCGCGTCTCAATGAAGCTCTCGTCGGCGACACTGCGGTACTCGCGCGCGTCGTCGTCGGTGAACGTCACCTCCGGGAGCATTGCGGAGCCCATGAAGGTGCGCGACGGCGCTTCTGATCCGAACGCGGTGGCCATGGCGTGGCCCGCTGTCCGCCGCCACTTGCCAGCGAGTTGGCTTGTTCGCTTCGGCCGCTTTCTTTCGCGCGCGTGAGCACTTGGCGCTGCGCCCTGGAGAAGCTGGGCTTGTGGCCTGGCTTGCCAGCGGTAGAATGAAGCCCTCGCCGAGTGCGTGTCTCCGTTGACAGGATGGTCCGCTCTACCGGTAAGGAAGAAGGTCAAGTCCCACTGCAACGTCTTGTCGCGCGGAGGAGCAGGAGGATGCGGCGCCTGACCTGCACAACTCCACACCGAGGCTATCTCCACTTCAAGTGAACACTTGCCCTCGAACACGCCAAAGTCGCAGCGAACACCTAGATTCGAGATTCGGAAGACACCACGCTCGCCATGTTGTGCCGCAGCAGCAAGAACCACCTTAGAGACGCCAGTTAAACGAAGAAACTCTGGACGCGTGTTGAGACTTCAAGCAGGTTTAGAGTTCCGCCCGCATCTCCGCTGCCTAAGAACGGCGCGTGCTACTCGACTTCACGGGAACAGATACGTCGCCACGACGCCGCTGACGGCCGTCGTCGCGAGCACCGACACCACGTTCACTTGCTCGTTGCTCAGGACGTCCAGGCCGCAGACGCGCTCGGCGTGCGGGGTTGATTCGTCGCAGATTTTGCGCGTCGAGCGGTCGAAGTACGTGGCCTGCACCGTGGCGCCGAGCAGCGAGTCCAGCAGCGAGCCGAAGAGGCCCGTGGCCGCGCCCAGCGTGACCACCTGGAGCTGCGCCGTGCCGGACGCCAGACTGGCCGCGTAGTACAGCGCGCCGATGAAGACCCCGCCCAGAGCTGACATGGCCAGACCCAGCAACGACACGGCGCCGTTCGTGCCGGGCGGCACGCGCCGCAGCGTCGTGATGAGTCTCGGCTCACTCTTGCTTAGCACGCCGAGCTCGGACGCCCATGTGTCCGCAGCGCAGCAGGCGTAGTGGCCGATGAAGCTGGCCAGCAGATAGCTGCGCGCGGGCGCGGCCTCGAAGTCAAGGGCTGCGTCCTCGTCGCCGAACTGGAGCACGGTGTACACGGCGATGAACGTGGCCAGGAGGCTGCAGGCCAGCACCTGACGGGCCGAGCGCTGGCCAGTACACGGCGATGAACGTGGCCAGGAGGCTGCAGGCCAGCACCTGACGGGCCGAGCGCTGGCCGCCAGGCTTGTAGTTGGCGTCCAGCTGCTTCTTGACGCTCGCGCGCACCTTGGTGAGCTTGCTGCCGGAGAAGTAGAAGCCCAGGAGCAGCAGGCCTGCGCACATTCATTTGAGTTAGATACGAGAGGATAGATACTCAAAACGATGGGGTATTGTTACCGTAGCGATAGCCCGAGGCGAGCGTGAAGAAGCCCACGAAGCAGGCCGCCGCCGCGCCCGACACGTCCAGCGACTGCTTCTTGAGGCCGCGGCGGCCGAGGCCCCCGGCCAGCAGCGCCGCCACCAGCACGCGCGACAAAGGAACGAGCATCTTCGGGTCCGCCGGTCCGGCCGTTGGCGCCGCGAGGATTTGCGAGTGTATAGAAACTTCAAGTGCTTTCGGCAGCTATCCGCGGATACGCTGGCCCAGGCATGAACGCGGAACAACACGATGGCCGTGCCCTACAGCGGAGAGCTTCAGGCCTTTGCCGGCGCGCGGGACTTGGACCTTGAAGAATGGGGACAAGGTCCGACTCAGCGAGTACAGGCACTCTATGGCATGGAGCTCGAGGGCCGATGGCCACTTCAACGGGCTGCCAGCCCTTATGCGCTGCAAGCTTGGCCGCGGCACTTCCGTCAAGGCGCGCGCGTTGATGGCCCGCCCAAGTTTGCGCCAAGTATCGTTGGGATCACGTTGTTGGATAGGCCCTTGACGTCACTCGTTGATTGCCAGCATAATGGTCCCCCCATGCGCTCACGCCAGCCAAAGTCTTGGGCCGAGCCGTCTCGGTTGGAGAACTCGCGGGGCTTCGCAGCACGGCCAAGGTGTCGTCGGTAAGATGCAAACGACAGCTATCGGATCCCGTTGCAAGGGCACCGCAGCGCATCTCGGTCCAAGTGCACCGCTCTTCAAATTGACGTGGCCAAGTCGGAGGGAGTGGCATCACGAGGGACCTCCGGGTTGAGGCGAGCATTCGTCGATTTGCCGTGTCAACAAGCGAGACGCGCCTGCAACGCTTGACCAGCATGAGCTCTCGCATCAAAGTCTCGTCCGACACGCTGCCGCGCATGCGCTTCTCCAAGGAGGACGTGCAGCACTACCGCGAGATCTCGGACGCGTGTCTGGCCGAGGTGCTGGACAAGTACGAGGAGTATCTGTATCGGGACGACCGCCACATTGACGAGCGTCGATGGAAGAAGGTCAAGTCGCGCGAGAGCGTCGTCGTCTACCGGGAGCGCTCGACCTCCGACGCCGACCTCAGCAACAAAAGCGGCCTCGATTTCAGCAGCTCCAGCAGCAGCAACTCCAGCGGCCCAGCGTACCACGCGCGCCACGACCCGAGCACAGCAGTTGAGACCGTGAGCAACGCGCCGTTGTCGGGCCCCGGCGCAGCGCTGGTGGCCGGCACGAAAATCCCCGTCATGATCTGCACGGCCACGATCCCCGGCACGCTCGAGGACGCCATGTACGGGTCGTACGTGGACGACGCGGCCTCGTTCCGCCGACGCAGCGCGTACGAGCAGGACCTGGCCGACGACATCGGCATGTTGGCCACCTTCGACCGGCCGTCGCAGAAGGACCCGTTCCAGTTCATGGGGCTCACATGGATCCTGCGCAGCTTCCCCGGACTCGGAGCGGTGGTCAAGCCGCGCGACTTCCTGCTGCTACAACGCATCGGGCTCTCGAGGACGTCGCGGGGCGATCTTCTCGGCTTCACGATCACGCAGTCGGTGCCCCACCGGGACCTGCCCGAGCTGTCCCAGTACGAGATCATCCGCGGCAAGATGTCCATGTGCACGATCTACAGACAAATGGGGGATCTGGTCGATGTCTTTGTGCAGATTGTGATGCAGCCCGGGGGCAACGCGTTGAACTACTTCATGATCCAGGAAACAGCGACCTCAATCATGTCCGTCGGCAAACCCATGGACGTCGCTCAGAACAAGAAGCTCTTCTGGCTGATGAGGAAGAACGCGGTCGAGGCGTCGATGGCAATGCCGGGGTCGCCAGGTACTCGGTCGTCCTCCGCGTCGTCGTCCTCTTCAATGCATCGCCTGCAGCGGCACGAGTCTGACCACTGCGCGGCGTGCAAAAAATCGCTCACCAGGATCTTCTCCACTGCCGGCAGCTTCTGTCAGATCTGCCAAAAGGTTCGTCATCTTTATCGTGATTGTGTGTGGGGATGACAAACACTAACCTGCTTGTTGCGTGGTTTCACTTTGAAACAGCGCGTGTGCTCGAAGTGCAGCGTGACGAAAAAGCTCGTGATCGATGCGTCGGCTGTGTGTGGTGATGACAAGCACTAACCTGCTTGTTGCGTGGTTTGACTTTGAAACAGCGCGTGTGCTCGAAGTGCAGCGTGACGAAAAAGCTCGTGATCGATGCGTCGGAGAAGACTGTGGTGATTCGGCCCTTCAACTTTTGCCTCGGGTGCACGCTCACTGCACCCAGCTACTCTCCGCTGCAAGTTCACGCGGAGGAACTAGCGCAACGCACCCGCAGGTAGACTCTGTCGAGCGATACGTGTTGGAAGCAGGTAGTTATTGTCATGATACATCGTTGTTGTTGATTGAATTCTCGTGGAGAGTGCGTTCTACTTCGAGCGCCTTTCACCGACAGCCCTCCAGCCGCTTATAATCTACTACTATCTCACCGTGGAAGGCACCTCAGCTGTAGGAGAGCTCGAGTCGAGGTTTAAGCAGCGCTGTACCCGGACCTGCTGGCAACTGGGTCTTCAACGTACAGCATGACGCGAGGAGTGGCCGAGGATGACCGACGCACGCCGCTTGGGATGTATGCCGCGCTGCTGTAGGCCTTCTGACGGGGCTGGCAGTACGGGGATGCCGCGTAGGGAGATGGCGCCGCGAAGTTGTAGTTTGAAAACTGGTGGGATCCAACCGAAGCCTGCGACGATCGCACGCTGTACGGCCGACCTGTCTGCGTTGATCGTCGGCGCATCGTCGATGGTCTTGTACTTGGGCGCTCCATGGTGCTGCGGGGAGTCACGAGTCCGAAGCTCGTCTGCTCTAGAATCTCCTCCACCACGATCTGCGAGGCGTTGCGCTGGTTGGCGCGCAGCACACACGGCAGGCAGAACTTGAGCGCCTTCTGGCAGATGTCACTCATGTTGGCACCGCCGCTTCCACTGCCACTTCGGCTGCGACTTCGCTCGGTCGACGCTTGGGATTCCTCCGGCTGTACGAAGTCACGAATGCCCATGCTTCCCCCCAAACTCACACCGGTGTTAGTGAGCGCGTCGTTGTCGTCGCTGCGCGAGAACCGCAGCTTCTTGACGACGCTGCAGCGCGAGCAGACCGTTTTCGCGCAAATGGTGCACGGCGTTCCGCTTCGGATGAGCACGCTGCCGACTCGACGGTCGCACAGCGAGCAGTTGGTCGACAAGGCTGCGTCCCGTGCTATGATGTCGATGTCTTCGTCGTAGGTCTCCTCGATCCCGCACATGGCTTCATCCCCGTACGTGGTCTTGTGGAGCTGGGTCGAGGCTTTCCGCTTGCGTCCAGCTTGCTGCGCCGCAAAGGCGATCTTCTTGAGGTGGGCGCAGTCCACGACCGAGAAGGTCATGTGCAGCAAGAGCTCAGCTCCTGCGTTCACGGCCATGAACTCCATCATGGCGCCCTGAGGGTCGTAGTATCCCCTCGTGAACACGTTGAGCGTGCCGGTGAGACCCGTGGACCCCTCCGACGGTGGCTGCTGGTGGAACAACTGCACGACGGACGCCCGCGCGCGAACCACCGAGGAGGAAATGCTCGTGGAGGCCAACTGGGCCAGCGCCTTGACGCTCACCGAGTGCATGACGCGGTACCCGACACGGTCTCCGTTGGCCATCTTGGTGACGCCCGTCGCTTCCAGGTACAACAGGTCCCGCTTCTTGGACATGGCGTCGTGGCGCACGGCCCACTTGAGTCCGAGGAAGCGGAAGGGCTGCTCGATGCTCGGGCTTTCGATTGTGGCCAGCACCTCGGCGTCCACGAGCGCGTCCTCAGCGTACGCGCTGTTCATCTTCATGGTCCGCGTGTTGGCGCTGACCAGGCCGTACATGGCGTCGTTCACCTGGCCGGCCAGAACTCCGGCCACCATGAGCAGCGGCAGCTCCGTCTCGTTGGCCGGACACTGGCCCGGCTGCGGGCCGGCGGCCGCCGCGATGGCCGCTTGCTTGGCCGCAGCCAGCTTGCGCTGCTTGTAGGCGCAGAGCTGGTCCCTCTTCTTGATGAGCTTCCACTGCTGCGGATCCACCGGCGGCAGGCCGCTGCGGCCCGCCTGGTAGTGGGCCTCGTAGGCCTTGAGGCCGTCGGCCAGCAGCAGCTCCGCCAGGCGGGAGCACACGAGCGCCTCGTCCTCCGACAGCGCGACGGCGCGGCGCTCCAGGGCCGTGAAGGACGAGAGCGTCTCGAGCTCGACCATGTTGCTGCCGGCCGCCGGGGGCGCGCGCCCGCGAGTCGCGCGTGAGCCGAGGCGAGGCCGCGGGAAGCGGCGGTGGCGCTGCTCCTCCATGCTGCTGCCAAGATGCCAAGGTGCTTCGCGACTGCGGCTCGGAATGCGATCTGAGCTCCAGGCCACACGCACGTCAGTCACAACGCAATCCAGCGACCGCCCCGAGGCTCGAGCGCGCAGAGTGCAACTTCCAGCATTGCGCTCGGCCAGCGTCTATGGACCGGTTTCAGTCCAGTCCTAAGAATTCGTATCCGTCTTAGGTATCCGAAAATCCAACATTTCGAATCACACTTGAATACCTGTAAATGATGATTTCGTGTAAATGATGATTTCGTGTGAAAGATGTGTACAACATTGTATATGTTAGTATATCCCTCCATGAATAGTTGCCCCGTTCCAGCCGAATAGTAAATGTTTATCGTCTTCAGCGGGATAGTGGGATTCCTAAGAATTACTACTATGCATAGCCCGCGATTTGTAGGCATAGCGAAGACAAGTCGACGCGCAGCAGGTGTCGAAGCGGAACTCGAAGTGCTCCACGATGGCGATCCCGGGCCTCCAGCTCTTCGTCCCTACGAGCCCGCTCTCTCCTCGGTACAAAATGGCAGCAATCGGTCACGGGCTTGACACGATGTGCCTCGCCTTCGTTGACGGCCATCCTTCACGAAAAACAGTCGGTCCATGTTGATCAAAGCCGAGCTCTGCGCTCCATACACAGCGCGAGTTTGTTCGATTGTCCGCGTCCTGGCTGCGCCGTCGCCTTTGGTCCGACACCGTGTCTTTGACTGTGCAATTTGAGGCGCAGCTCGAAGCTGCCCCCGAGCCCCTTCACGTTGGCCATGCATCGTCGAGCGCTGCAAGCACCTGATCCGCGTATGCAACGCCGACGTAAGGGGTGTGGATGCCCCCAGCGGGGCCATTCGCAACGCCATGCGGTCAGCGTTGTCGGGGCGCCAGAGCTCAACATCGCGTGACCCATTTGCACCTATGGCCAACCGGACGTGGTATCTTCTGCATTGCGGGCGTCAGGCACTTGGCGTCGGAGCGAGCCGGCCGCGTTGCGAAGGCGTCTGGCCTCAGCGCGCGCAGAGCTGCAGCAGCGAGGCCCCGGTCCAACCAGTCTGGGTAACGGCTCAACTGCTAGGCGCCCAGGACCAGGAACGTGACCATGATAGTCTTGGTGCGTCCGCACGTATCACCGAGCGAGCGAGTGATGGCGGTCAGGGTGACGATCAGGAAACATGGCTTCCCCACTTGCTCCATCGACGTTGAGCAGCGAAACGTAGCCATGCAAACCAATGTTATGCTATGCAGCAGCAAGTGCTAATAGATCGTGGAAGTAAGCAGGTCAAGTCGCAAACTGGAAGTGCTAACACAGTAAAAGTTCTTTGAGCAAAACGTACTGCACCAACGCGGGCCCTATGCAAGTGTCGTCACGATGGCTGTTGTGCAGTTCATCAACTTCTAGTTCATGGGGGCGATTACTGCGGGCAACGCGCTAGCGAGAAGTCCGGCACCCCGAGTTCCCGGCGCGTGCCGTCGCGGCTTGAATCAGCACCGACTTTCTTCCCAGCCGTGTGCGAAGGCATTGCCGCGCTCATATATGCCAGTCGTGCACCCGTGTCACTCGCGGGTGACTCAGCTTGGGTGGTGAGGAGACTGCCAGGCATCGTAGGCGGCAAAGGAGTAGCCTACTCGAACCAGCTTTGTAGTAATCAGAGCGGCATGAGCGTCGAGAGCTGTGCTGTCCCTGCAAGAACACCAAAGCAAAAGCTTCTGGAGCGCTTCAACGAGTGTACCCATTTTCACGGAACATGGCTACAATCTGATTACGCGGATCCTTGTGTACCACACACCACCCTTGGGCCGCA
>JAIKVH010000567.1:0-13658 GCA_024679275.1 Phytophthora niederhauseri
CAACGACTGAGTCCACGGCCTCGTCGACCGCTGGAAGCTCGACAACCACGACGCCGTCTGCAACAACTTCGTCCCCCTCGACTGCGTACACTGAAGCGCCGACCCCGTCGACGACTACTGCAGCCCCTGCTACCTCTGCTCCAGAGTACACTGACGCCCCGACAACGACCCCTTCAACCACCGCCCCGCAAACGCAGAGCCCGTCGTCGGGTGGATGTGCCGTCAAGGCGAACGGTTGCTCGAAGCACGGTAAGGGTGGCAGCAGCTACCGCCGCTTCCGCCACTAAATGTAAGTTTGTTGCCTGCGTTATCGTGGAAAGAGTGAAGTGAATACAAGAATCAGTTGCTAGAAACTCGCAATGGTTGATGCACTTGCAAACAAAACGCATCGCCGCAACAACTCAGTCTGTCTATTACGACAACCCCCTATTAGCACTGTACGACGACGTCTAGTTAGAGACTTCCTCCACCTTCACTTTGTCCTCTATTCAACTACACACAACACTCACGATTCAGACACCGCCTAGTGACGGAACTTGCGGGCGCCCTTGGCAGCACAACCACCGCCCGTAGCAGGCGGAGTCCAACCGCCACCACCGCCAGTCGACGGGGTCTCAGCGGAAGGGGTTTCGGCACCGGAGCCCTGCTCAGTAGAAGGCGTCTCAGCACCAGATCCCTGCTCCGTTGAGGGCGTCTCCGCTCCAGAGCTCTCCTCAGTGGAAGGGGTCTCAGCACCCGATCCCTGCTCAGTCGAAGGGGTCTCCGCGCTGGATCCAGTCGAAGGAGTCTCCGCGCTAGAACCAGCGGCCGAAGGAGCAGCGGCAGAACCCGCACCCTTCTTGCCGCCGGAAGCGCACGTCGTGGCCTTGGTAGGCTTCGTCGTGAAGGGCGACACCGTGAAGTCGGGCTTGCCGCCCTTCGTCCACGTGCAGCACGGGTCGCCGAAGGCCTCGCCGTTCGTCATGGACGCACCGGGGAACGTCTTACCGCAGAAGTCGGCCGACCACGTGTGGTCCACGGCGCCGAACGCCGTCGCGAACTCGGTGAACTTGGAGCTGTCCATGCCCGGGTGGCCCAGCTCCTGCGTGAACAGGCTGCCGTTCGGGAGGTCCTCGAGGTACGACTTCATGGCCGAGGCCGAGTTCATGGTGGCGGCCACGATCAGCGCGGAGGCGGCGAGGGCGGCGTACGTCTTCATTGTCTGTAGGTTGAGAGTCTGACAAACCGCTGGCTGGAAGCTGGAAGGACGGTTCTGGTGGTCCTCGGCAAATTGCAGAATGAGTAAATTTGAAGGCGGCTCAACTTCTTGCTGTTCGTTCGGCCCGACTGCAACCCCAAGACCCCGAGTCTGTTTGAGATCGGTACGGTACAGTACATGTACGGCTGCTACGGATCCTCTGTCGGATGGGATCTTGGAGAGAAGCAGCCAGCGAGTGTGTATCGCCTCATCCTGCGGCTCGGGCGCCTAGGAGATCCATTATCCGATGGGACGTTCAATCGACCAACTGAGTAAACAGCTCGCTAACAACCGACTGGAATGGGGTCCGTTCATACAAACGAGTACATGCGCCTCCAGCGTCATCACGGTGGCCGAACCATCAGAAACAGCGGCATCGCATCGAGGAGAATTCACCTCCATCCACGTAGCGGAAGCTCCGGTGCCAGGGCGGGCGCCAGCTCGTAGTTTTGTGTGCAGCATCGCATGGTGAAGGTGTTTGCTTCTTGCTTCGCGTTTAGAGTAAGTAAGGACGGTCAGACTTCATCGTACCTTCCCCGATTCTCTTCAACACCCACTCGAGGCAATGCCTTGGTTCTGTCGTGTCACGACTCGTGAAGACATGCCTCCCCCATGTCGTCCTCACGATCGGGCAGAGCCTCTACGTGGAGGAATACATGTATTTGTTGACGTGGCTTTCCGATGCAGTGCTGTTGAATGGCGTGCATCTTGCTGTGGTGGCATGCTACGTGTACACTGTACATGTAAAAGTATCACCTTGAACGCAGATACCTTCAACAAGCGTGTCCCGAATTCAACTCTGATGGTCTTTGGGAAATCTGTAGGGTACGCACTTCAAGAGAATGAGAATGGCAACACCGATCACGTAGAATATACGTGGTACAGATTCGACCAAACTCCAATGCAATATTGGCGTACGGAATACATGTACTGGTTCGATTGATCTTCGACTCAATGTGTCCATGCTCCGAGTTAGGTTGCACCCTCGGAAGACGCGTACACCGTAACGGGTCAGTTAAGGTTTTGTATCGGACTCCGGTGATTATTTTTATAAAAAATTGGTTGACAATGAATTTAATTCATTCCCCCGCCTCTAAGCAGTAAAGCTTGAGCTTTGCAGGAGGATCGCAATTGGCTATGTTGAAGTTGTTTGTTGGCTCGAAATGAGTGCAGTGTTTTCCATGGCGGAAGCTTCACTCATATTCATTTTACTTCAACCTTTCCCTACTCTAAAACAGCACCAAAATCAACACACAAGCAATGAAGACTTGCGTCGCCATCACCGCCACCACACCCTTGACTTGGCGTTGGGTGACCCAATTGACCGAATCGCCCACCATCGATGCCCGAGCGGCAGCGACCGACGCTCCTGATACGAATTCTTCTTATTACTACTGTACTGCAGTGGTATTATTGTGTTCGATTCGGGGTAAACAACACTTCTTGTTTTACACAACATTATTGCAAGCAGTATGACAACAGTTTTATCCTCGACTCGAAGAAACACAACGTCTTCGCGCCTAACTCAAGGGCGGAACCAGAACTGTCGAGTGCCACCACCGCCATGGTGAGGTTCACCTTGCAGCCACCTGGCCGTCGTCCGAGCTTTCCGATCCCGAGGCTACAAACGTGTAAGCTCAACAGTGAAAAATTCGCGTTCGCCCTCCCGTCTTTCTACATTTACACTTGCGCTAACAGCAACTGCGCTCTTACATCCGCAGCTTCACGCACGAACGAAACAATTCCATCAAGGTTCATACGTGAGCGCCTACTCGCTCTGCTGCGTCGTGTCGGTCGAGTTGTTCGAGCCGGCAGACGACAGAATCGCGCTCTTCTCCGACTTGGCCCGGGCTTTGGCAGCCTTCCTCTCGGCCTTTTGCTGGGCCTTAATCTTCCGCCACTCGGCCTTCATAGCTTCGCGCTTGGCCTTGCGCTCAGCCTCCGCCTTGTGCCGGGCCGCTTTAGCCGCCTGCCGGGCGTCCTTCGACTTCTTAGAGTCGTCGTCGTCATCATCATCGTCGTCGTCCTTCTTGACTTTACCGTTGGTCTTGGACTGCGTCTCGCTCTGCGTGACATCATCAGTCGTCGTCCTTCTTGACTTTACCGTTGGTCTTGGACTGCGTCTCGCTCTGCGTGACATCATCTCCACTGGACGACGCAGCTCCCTGCGTGACATCACCATCCGAGGACTCCTCACTGCTGCTGCTGATGATCTCCTCTTCTTCGCTCTCGTCCTTCTTCTTCTTTATGTCGCTAGTTTCGGACGCGTCCGAGCTGCTCTCCGTCTCACCGCTGGACGAAGAGAGCGTGCTGTCTGTAGACTCGCCACGCGTCCGAGCTGCTCTCCGTCTCACCGCTGGACGAAGAGAGCGTGCTGTCTGTAGACTCGCCACTGGACGAAGTAACAGAGCTGCTCTCCGTGGACGAGGACGCAGCCTCGTCGCTTGAGGACGTGGCCGCCTCGCTGCTCGACGACGAAGCAGTGCTGGCCTCAGTTTCGCTGCTAGAAGACGAGGCCTCGCTGGATTCGACCTCATCACTCGACGAGGATACGGAGCTAGTCTCCGTGTCGTCGCCGCTGTGGGAGGAGGTAGCAACCCCCTTCTTCTTGGACTTGGAGGCGGCGCTGCTCTCCGTGGTTTGGTCGCTCTCGTTGCTGTCGTCGGTGCTTTCGCTGGTGGCACCCTCGTACGGCTTGACCGTTCCCTGAGCTTCGGAGCCCATTCCCGAGACGTCCGAAAACGTTTCCGACAGGGGCGCCTTGGTCGCCGACGCGTCGGAAGCGTCCAAAGCAGCGGACGAAGACCCCGACGCAGAGACAGAAGTGGCTTGGCCCAACTCGCGCGCGTCGGACATCGAGACGCACGCGGCCAGGGCCGCGAAAGCTGCGGCTCGTAGGAAGTTCAGAGCGACCATGTGTGCTTGCTGTCAATAACCCGACTGGGGAGAGTGGAAACTGAACGAATGCATTGCAATTGAACGCACATGTTCATGGTCCCTCCTCGGCCGTGTGGAATTGTGTTATCTCGGGATGGGACTTCGGGCGCAAACCATTGGCGTTCTGTATGCAACGATCGGGCACTTGGAGCGGATGGGATTCGAGAAGTCGGTCCCTCGGCCTCGATTGCCACCGGGCCCCGATTCGAGGGGGGGGGGTTACCGGTAACTTGCCACAGTTCTTGTTGGTCTTGAAGATTGATCCAACCAGCCGCAAGCCGTCAACTTCTTGCTTGGTTTCATCGGCAGCATTTATTAACAACGTTTCCCAGTTTTTGCCTTTGCGGAGTCGATCTGAAAGTTTGTGGCCATAGCGAGATCATCCAGATGAACACTTCCAGTCACGCTTTGGAGTAGAGACACCGCTCACCATCCCGGCGTGGAAGCCTCCGGCGCTACACCTGCTGCAGCGCGATTTTGATAATCGACCGGCACCAAGTGTACAGAATATACCGCCACTTCCGACACCATATGTTCGGTACCTTTTGTGCACTATATTATATTTCGTCAAGCTTAGAGTCTAGGGCTACAGAGCTTGCTGCTATTTATTTGTCGTGCAGATTTCAACGTTTTAGTTTTGAGTGCTGTTGAATTGGCAATGTGACTCTGGTTCGAGTTGGAGTCGCCTACACGAAGCAGAATTTACAGTGCTGGGGGTGCAATGTATGTTTGAATACGTGTAAGCTTAGTGTATGTGTTCTGCATCAAGCACCGGTGTGGCCGATTCGACCCTCAGAGAGTTGGTAGACTGACACAAGTTGAGCCCGTACTGCAATTGGCACCGATACAGCCATAAACGCGATGCTTTCACGCAACGAAGTCGAGTGTTTGCTTCTTTTCGCTGTCAGGGATGCCCCTTGGTGTCCCGGACGCTCACATTTTGGCGAACTTTAGCAGACACCATGCCACGAACAAAGCACCATGAGAACAAGTACCGGTACCAACGACAACTGCGGCCGCCAGGGCGCACATTCCCACCGCTGGTGTTTCGCAGCGTTTCCTATCGGTGCCAGCGCGACACCTCGAACGAAGGAAGAGCACTAACGGCGTGCACGCTTCCAGCACGAAACACACGAAAGAGATGCAGTCATGGTTCTCGAACGCCTTTCCTCGGATGGGACCTACTCACCTACTCCGGACGCCGGGAAATCCAGCGGACCAGGGACCCCATGGTGGAGTTGTTTGCTTTTGCCGCCCACCGAGATGAACTCGATTGAGAACGGGCCTGGCTGAAAGTGTAGCACGCGTAGCATCTACAAGCACCACCGCCTTGAACACGGGGAAGTTTCCGGACCCCCCCCCCCCTCTGGTTTAACGAAAGGCACCACCTCCACACACGATGGAAGAACGGAGTGAATGAAGGGCAAACGCAGAATAACTATACTTCTTAAAAACACGAAAAAGCGGGCGGGCAGCTCCATTTCATACCGCTGTCACGTCGACACAACTATCGTACGCAGGTGCATCGTCGCTCTAGGAACCTCGCGGTGAGATTTTTCTTGTGTTCCGTCCGGGACGACATCTATCGACCGCGCCGTCCGCCGTAGCACACGTAGAACCTTAGGCAGGGAAGAACCGGCGCCAGGCTATAAGCTTACTCGCAGTACTCGGACGAGTCCGTCACGGCCGTGTTGTCCGTCGTGTTGCTGCTGGCGGCCTGCTGCGCGGCCGAGTCGTCCGTGGAACGGCCGTGTTGTCCGTCGTGTTGCTGCTGGCGGCCTGCTGCGCGGCCGAGTCGTCCGTGGAGCCGCTGGCCACCTCGCTGGTCACGTCGCTGGTCGTGGTCGTAGTCTCCTCCTGAGCGGCGCTGCTCGTAGTCGTCTCCTCCTGAGTCGCGCTAGCCGCAGTGCTGGCCGCCGTACTGGTGGCCGTAGACGCGGACGCGCACGTGGTGCCGTCCGTGTTGGGCTCCGTGAGCGTGTAGTCCGGGTCGCCCGACGTCCAGGTGCAGCACGGGTCGCCCAGGGCCTCGCCGCACGTGACGGAGCCGCCGGGCCACGTCTTGGAGCAGACCTTGGCCCACTCGGTGCCGTCGTCCGAGAAGAGCTGGCCGAAGTCCGTGTAGCCCGAGTCCGTGTGGCCCAGCGACTTGCCGATGTTCTCGCCGTTCGGGATGAGCTCCATGTAGCTCGAGTAGGCGGACGCGGTCTGCACGAACGCGGCCGCGACAACGGCGATCTGAACGGTGGACAGCATTATCAAAGAGGAGTGAGGAAGTTCTCGGTGTCTCTGTGTGCGCGCTGTCGTAAGGCGAAATGAGGATTGGGGGCATGCCTGGTCGGATCGGCGCAGGACAATTCAATCCGGCGGTGGCGAGGAGACCAGACTTTTACGGATGCCGGGATGGCGATCGGCGGCTTTGCGGCGGCTTTTACCCTCGGTCGCTTCTCTGAAGACGCATGGCAGGCGTTGCCGCTCGCCAGCTGGGGCCGACGCTGGGAACAAGTGGATGGATGCCTGCACCATCAGAATCGCTGACAGGCAAAAGTCGCGCTGAACCCGCGCGGCGCTTGATGGGTCGGTGACTGCGGGCGGCTCGATTTGTGAAATGTTTCAGCTTCGGTACATCGCAGGATGTCAGCGCTAGCGCCCTATAACGGGCCAGTTGTAGTTGCCAGAGCTGGCTGCGGACAAAATGCTTGCTGCTAGACGGCATGCTGAGCACTGTTGAGACCGGTCCTCCGGTCCTCGCGCGCGAAAGCGAGGTGGTCGCAGGAAGGGGTACATGTACAGTGTAGCGCATTGAGACCGTCTAGCGCTCACGCGATTGAACTCGATCGTTTGAGCTGCAACCCACCGCACCAAAATACACGAACCACACACAGCACGGCGAGTTGCATCGGGCCACAGCGACTTGGTGTTGATAGTAATCGCCACTGGTAGCGACGACGTTGCAGCAGCCGCGGAAAAAGGTAAGTCCCAGTTGTAGATGTAAAAGCGACCATCGCCTGCCCATTGCTTCTTGCTGCGGCACAGCAAATGAACTGTGGTCCACACCTTGCTTCGTACAACAAGCCAGCAATGAACCAAGTGCATGTGCGTTTGGCCAAGACGACGGCGGTGCCAACGGCGGTACCACCGGAGGGCACACCACTCGACATGCTTGAGCATTGCCCAATGAACAATAACGCGTTGTGATTCAGATTCAGCCCTCCTTGCGAGGTATCTTACCTTACGCCGTGGAGGACGTACACAGCGTACGTAGCACCTCGCGCTTCGCCGCGTTTGGTGCCTTCCAAACTGGATCTAAAATCCGATCAGAAAGCGGCACCACTTGCGGGACGCATTTCAAATCTGAAAATCGCTACAGTAATCAGTGTGGTGACAGATTCAACGGGTGCTCTATTACCTCTAGTGCGACCGTCAAAAGCATAAACTAGACTTAACTATCGACATAGCGCCACACCAATCGGGTACACTAGTCCACTTTTAGGTTCGCATTTTGTGGCTGATGTTAATTGACGCACTAACTTTACCATCATTTTCATTCAATCTAAGTATTGGTGGGTAAAGTTTGGAAGCGGTCTTTAATGTCTCAGATAAATCTAGAAAAAATAGAGTGATAAAAAAGAACTGATAACGCGGTGCTGGGATGAGTAGCCATCACTTTCAGAATCGCCAGCAGCTCAACGCACCAACCTCCAGCCAGCCAGCCAGCACGAAAGCAAGCCAGCCATGCCCAACGTACTTCAGGCCAAGGACCTCTACATCAATCTGCGCGAGACGCTCTTCGTGCGCTTCGTGTTCACCATCCTCACGCCCTTCATCTTCGTGGTCGGGATGCTGCTGCGCTCGCGCTACCGCAAAGTCAACGGACAGTGCACACCAGGGCTCACCCGCTACCGGCCTGGACACGCCCACGCCGCGTAAACGACCTGCAATCACCCTAGACAACCTCGTAGAACACCTCAAGAGAAATATAATCTATTCACCTGTCAATCCTCCACCAAACAGTTTCGTGCCACGAGAGACTTGGGACCATTAAAATAGTCGCTCGGCTCAATAATGGCGACGTCTTCCTCCGCTCGCTGCACGCTTACAACCATTAAAATAGTCGCTCGGCTCAATAATGGCGACGTCTTCCTCCGCTCGCTGCACGCTTACGGCCGTGCTGGTGATGGCCGTTTGCTTACGCTGGGTGGATGTATCGTTCGCATTGACAGACGGAGAGGAGCCGGCGAGCCCCGTGTGCCGGTACATCGCCAAGGACTCGCTGTCGTTCTGCTCCATGGTGGACTACATGGCGGTGGTTGACGCGGACGACCCGACGGGGGCGCGCTTCGACAGCAAGGCCGAGTTCTACTACCGCAATGTGGACATCGTGCTGCAGCGCTTCGGCTGCCACGCCAAGTACAGCGTCTACGGCTGCGACGACTGCCGCGACGCGTACAAGTACTGGGTCTGCAGCATCAAGTTCCAGAAGTGCGGCTCGCAGACCGTCAAGACGGACCGTGGCGCCACCAAACTGCAGTACTCCACCGAAATGTGCGACTACAAGGCGACGACTGCGGCTTCAACATCCTCGACGACCAGTAAGACTGCAGCTTCCTCCTGTGTTGAAGGATCCTCGGGTCGGTATCGCACCTGCCTGTCGATCTGCGAAGATGTCGTGAGGAAATGCCCATACGTGCTCAACTTCCAGTGCCCCACGGTACGTTCGCACCGCAGTTATTCATCGATGGCACTTCCTGCTGGAGATATACTCACCGCAAATGTTGCTTTTTGTTGTTGTGATGGCAGACGGAGACTCCGTTCTTCTCGGCCGATATCACCACGTGCAATAAGCTGGATCGAGTCTCGAATCCAGATCGACCGAGTCGTGCTTGGCCAGGCACGTTTGCAGACGCATGAGGCGGCAAAAAGTGATTCATCTTATCCTGGGCACAGTCCTGGGCACCTGCGGTTTGGCAGCGAGAACCATAACGAGACACGGAGGAGTGGGCTATCGTTGTAAAATTTGCTGGTCTCGTTCATAGGCTTGGATTTCAAGGTAAAGGGAGAATAGCACATGCAAAGACTGCACACAATTGCCTTCGTACACGGGTATATCCAGCACAGCGCAGACAATCTTCACCAGCTCCTTCAAATTCACATCCAGCTCGGACAGCGCTGGCAGGGTAGAGCCCCGTGTTGCTAGGAAGTCTTCGAATTCTTCGGGCCATAGCTCCATCAGTTGGGAGAGCGGCGGCATCGCCTGCTTGTAATTTACCTCGGCCAGAGGCTTCGTCCTTTGAACCTTTTCGACGCTTGCCATCCACTGGTCAACCTCTTGAGGGCGTTGAGCTGCCCACTCGATACTCCGCACGACTTCATTCCTGCTACGCAGTTTGTGTTGATTGCTCGTGCTCACCTGCATGAGCAGTTCCAGCTCGGCTACATTTGTCTCTCCTGAAGGCTCTCGCAATATCTCCACTCCAAGCTTGTCCTCTTTGCCGTCTGGTCTTGGTATCTGATGATACGGTGAACGTGTTAGTACGCGCAAGTCCACAATTTATCGATCACGACTAGGAAGTTTTACGCACCAGGATTCCATCAAACGGCATGCCCACCGCTGGGGTAAATTCTGGGAGGAATGGCTCCAATCTTGTCTCAATATCAACCTCTTCCGGCGTATACGCGTCTGCAAGCTATCAGCAGCAATCACATTAGTATCTCGCCTTGTAGATAAGTTCACCCAGAGAGCTAGCGAGATCTCACATCAGCCACCCGAGCAATGCTGTGAATAAGCCACTCACGCTAAAGAGTTCCTCCACTTCTCGGGGCACCGCCACTGTATACTTGCGCAGGTTAGATTCGTCACCTCGTGCACTCCGAGCCCGCGCACTGCTTTTGCTGGTACTATCTGCTCTAGATGATGGAGTGTTGGTGAAGGCAGAAGGAGGAGACTCAGCACCATCTAGAGCAGTGGCCCCTTCAAATTGCTGGAAGAAATCGCTAGGCACGACATCTCGGTATTTCTCCAAATCCTTCGCTGCCGTCTTTGGTCGACCGAGCGCGGATCGCTCCATTTGCAGCTGAAACTTGGTCCGTTCGTGAAAGTTTCTCCTACTGCTGCCATCGCTCTCGTCTTCGTCTTCGGAGGAGCTAGAAGCATGGAACTCGGCTGCACGCGACTGCTCCACTTCTTTGACCTCGTACTCGTCCTCATCGTCGCCTAAAGTCGCTGGGCCTTTCGCATCTGACCGATCCGATGGGAATTTGGTGGTGATAGGGATAACTCCAAAATCCGCAGCACTCTCAACTCCTGCCTGCAATTTCTACACCGTGAAGCGAACTCAACCCAGCGTTTTAGCTTCCACCCAAAACAATAAAAGAACACCCTGTCAACGAACCTGGGCGATTGGGCTCCCCGGAATTTCAGGCGGTTCATCCGAGTCTTCATCGGAGCTCTCATCCGCTCGCGCATGACTCACCGACCCAAAGCCACCCATAGAAGCTCCACCGTTGCGAGCGCCCGGACGGTCCAGAACGCTTTCGTCTTCAGAGCTGCTATCACTGCTCGATCCGCCGCCAACGCTGCTGTCACTACTACTAGAATCACTACGTACTGTAACGACATAATGTACAACCCAAGTGCTAAGTACACACTTTCAAACGCGAAGAAGCACAGTGATGTGACGTACTCCGTCGCTTCATCGGCGAAGACGCAGCGGTGTCCACGCTGCCGACACAACATGCCACCCAGTCAGCCCACCTCTGATAGATACACCAGTGTCATTAGCACCCATAGAGAACAACAGCGCCATACCTCACTTGCAGGGCGTCCTCGAGCTCGTGCACCTCGTCCATACTCTGTGTCACAACCTTCAGTCAGTTCACACTGCAGCTCAGCCCAACCACCACCAGACACCAGCACCTCGTCATGCAGCAGGACCTTCTCCTGCAGTAACAAACAACACGCCAACCGTCAGCCAGAGCCCTCATCTCCCCACACCCTCGCACACACGCACCTCGTCCGAGTCGCTCATGCCGCCGTCGTAATGGCAATGGCGATCTTCAAGAGGCGCACGTTGATACCTCCTCTTGATTGGCCAAAACCAGAGAGATGGGTACACCGTACCACTCCGAGGGGTATGGCTACCAGGATGCATGGCCATTTACCAGCAAATACCCCACTAGCGACGACGACAGCCATGGCCGAGTTCCAGGCCGTGATCTTGGCCGGCGGGCGCGGCATCCGCCTGTACCCGCTGACGGAGGAGACGCCCAAGAGCCTGCTGCCGGCCAACGGCAAGCCGCTGCTGTGGTACCAGCTGCACCTGCTGGAGACCTCGGGCTTCACGGAGGTGCTGGTGCTCACCGTGCCGGACCTGCTGCCGCCCATCCAGGACTACCTCACGCGCGAGTTCGACGGCAAGCTCCACGTCGAGCTCTGCGAGGTGGCGGACAACACGGAGACGGCTGACGCGCTGCGCGAGGTGGCGGACAAGATCAAGCGCGACTTCATCGTGCTGGCCGGCGACCTGGTGACCGACGTGGTGCTGCACAACGTGGCCGACTTCCACCGCATCAACGACGCGAGCGTCACCATGCTGCTGCGCCAGGAGGAGCCCGCGCGCACCAAGGCCAAGGGCGAGAAGCCGCGCCGCGACAAGGACATGACCGACTGCATCGCGCTCGTGGAGGGCCAGCGCGACGAGGAGAACCGCGTCGTGCTCGTGTCCCAGGCCGTGCACATGAACGAGGACCTGTACGTGGCCAAGAGCCTGCTCAAGCGCCGCAGCAACTTCGTGCTGCACACGGACCTGTACGACGGCCACTTCTACATCTTCTCGCACTGGGTGCTCGACCTGCTGCAGGAGAAGAAGTACATCGCCAGCATCAAGGCCGACCTCGTGCCGCACCTCGTGCGCCGCCAGTTCCGGGGCGCCGCCGCGCTGCCCGAGAGCGTCCGGGAGAAGGCCACGAGCAAGCAGGCGCTCGCGGCGTCGCTGTCGCTGTCCGAGGAGAAGCACGACCCCGAGGACCTCGTGCGCTGCTTCGCCTACGTGCTGCCGTCCAACGCCTACTGCGAGCGCGCAGACACCATCCCGGCGTACAAGGCCATGGATGAGGAGGTCGGCTCCCGGCTGCGCATTAAGCGCTCGGGATCCATCTCCAACTAGGCGTCGTGTTAGTGCAGCTCGAGCTGGAGGAGGAGGAGAGACAGTAAGTAAATAAAGAGGCCTCTGCTAGACACTGGTGCGCAAAACGACAGTTGCGTGTTTGTCCAGAAAACGATGACAGGGAAAGTGGAGCGACTTGACTTGTAGCCTACAGCTCCTCGTGCTTGGCAGCTTCGTCCGACGAGCCAGACAGCGCAGCCTCCAGATCGCCGCTCGGCACGGAGAACGGGGTCGAACCATCCACGAGCTTGTCGAGGAACTCCGAAATGGCGCCTTCGTCGTTCGTGCCCGACAGAGCTGAGGCCGGAGACAGGAGCAAACAGCCAAGAGGTGAGTACAAGCGCAACATAGCAGCTGTGAAGTCCACATGCACGTACCCGAGTACTTGACCTTGCGGCCTGGCTTGACGACAACGACCTCTGGAACATCCGCCTTCTCGCCAATGAACTCACTCAGCGCCTTGAAGGCCTGCGCACCAGGCTTGCTCGACAGGAAGGTGAACGGGTCGCGGCGGTACTTCTTGGCCAGCGAGCGCACCAGCTCCGTGTCCTCCTTGGCCACGACGACGCACATCTTGCCACGCTTGGAGGCGCAGTCGCGAACACTCTGCGCGTCCAACTCCTTCAAAGTGACCACGGGTTTCTTCTTGGCCACCTCGGGCGACGGGAACAGCGGCACACTGGGCAGTGACTCGTCCTTCTCTGCCGCATCGGTGTTCGTCAGCGCATCAGCGATGAACTTCTTGGCTGCAGCCTCGTTGAGCTTGGTCTCCTCCGATACCACGTACTTCTGGCTAGACGGGTAGACGTAGATCACGGTCGGCAGCTGCTCCTCGGTGAGTCCGAAGTGGTTGGCGATCTTGTCGTCCGACCCCGGCACGAACGCGAGCTGGACGGTGGGTTTCTTCTTCTTCTTCTTGCCCTCCATGAACGACTCGGCCACGTTGCCGAGCCACGCTGGCACCTTGGCGCTCTTCTTGCCCTTCTTCGGGCTGCCGAAGAAAATGGCCGACGGCAGCTCCTTGTTCACGAATGCGTGCACCTTGTCATACTCGAGCGTCGCGACGTTGGCACCGCTGACACCGAGCTTCTTGGCCTCAGGCGAGTTCTTCACGTACTGCACGATGTCCCTGGCCGTGCGTCCGCCGCGGTAGTCCTGCGGGCGCTTCTTCTTGGCGCCAAACTCCTTGATCGTCGGGAAGCCCTTGATCTGGTACTTTTGCGCCAACTGCTGGTGCACCGTGGCATCCACGACGCCCAGGCGGGCCTACAACAATAACCCATCGAGCATACAAACGCCCATTTCAAAGGTTACTCGTC
>JAIKVH010000568.1:0-13657 GCA_024679275.1 Phytophthora niederhauseri
CCTTCCCGTAGCGGTTCTCGTAGCTGAGCGAAGAAGTAGTCCATTTCGTAACTCTTGAAAGATCCCGACACGTACGTCTCAATCGCAGGTATCACATTTTTCTCCCAGTACTCCAGCATTTTGTTTCTCCCTGAATGTTGCGGCAAATCTGTACGGGATGAAAACGCGTAAAGATTGTAGAAATACTCTGATGGGTCAGGCAACGACATCGGTCCATCACTGCAGGTTACCGAAGAAGAGGATAACTCGTTAAGTGCGGTCATTGGTGGGCGAAGAACAGAAGTTTTCTCGTCGCAAGCCGAAAAAGAGCTTGATGAAATCGGTCGCGTTGCGAGTGAGAAATGCATTTCGCGTGAGCGGAGCCACTCCATTTGCCATAGCCTGGCACGCATGACTGCGATGTCTTCCACCTTTAAGTCTCGCACGCACAGCTGCGCAAGCTGGAAAAGAATCGCGGGACAATTGCCATTTGTCTGTAGCACAAAACAACAGAAAACAACGTAGTCAGTATTTATGTCAAATGCTGCGTAGAGTGCATAGGCCACTTACAGAGATCACCTGGTTATCAAACAGCGATGGCCAAGCGGGAGCCATGTAAGCAAAAGCTTGAATAAGAGCGCAAGCCAACTCCCAACGCAGTAGAGATGCAGCTGAGGAAGCATCGTCTTCTTCTGAGCCGGCATCCGCCCCTTCCGATGTCCATTCGTAAATTTGTTTTACCACCGAGCAAAACGAAATTACAAGCGGTTCAAGCGCTTGAATAGCGTCTACGTCAAGAGAGATTCCGCCAACCGCTCGAACCTCTGAGGTTGTATGCTGGTAGAAGATAATATCATCATCGCTCTCAGATTCCCCATTTCTGGTTCTTTCGGCAGAATCCATAGTTGCAATGATAACGTCGTCGTTGCCGAAAGCGTACGAATAAATCACCCCAACATGTCCACTTCTAGCTTTGTCGGCAGCATACCCCAACAAGGAAACAACTCCGCCAACTCGTAAAGGTTCGCGGAATCCACCAAGAATCTGGGTTGCGCCCATAGTCAAGAAGTACGCTTCACTTGGGAAGGGAGCCGAATCAGCGACCGCCGCAAGCTGGCGAGGCGCATCTTCTAGAGTTTCGGTGAGTATTTTCAAAGTGCTGCTGCGCCATTTCGGCATTGTTGGTCGATTGGACGACATTAAACGTAGCAAAGCGATCATCTCCGAAGCCAACGCTCGCTTGTCTTCGATTTGTTGGCCGTTCTGCCGTTCCATCAAGTTGACTTGAGCCGCCTTCCTATTAAAGGCGTTGACGACATCTCGGCTAGTTCTTCTGGCTGGACCTTTCTCAGCTGACAAGGTCGAACGGCGAGAGAGTCTCGAAGAACCAGGCTCAAACGAGAACTGAACTCGACTTTCCCAATCATGTGAATAATCAACATTCACAACGTCGTCTACGTGAGCCACTGTCACCAAGAGCCCGAGCTGCGCGAGAGCATCAGCAGTATCGCAACACTTGCTTCGACCGCCAGAACAATAGACAGCATAACCTTGGGAGTCGAGAAGTACACGAAGCAAGTTTCCCTTCCAAGGTTTAGACCCGACCAATGCCGTCTCGGGAACAACACTTCCTCCCTTGGAACGTGGTTGTAGCAGGTCACCGCTGCCAGGTGAATCCGTTAGACGGACAAACGGATGCTCCAAGTTGTGGGTCTGATTCATGTAGCAGGTCGTGCAAAGGTCATAGTTCGGACATGTGAAGCACTTGAATCGGAAGCCACACAAGGGACTTTGGTTGCAACCGTCGCATCGCACGCTTGGGTGCTTCATGGTAGCCTGTGCGGCCGTGCATTCAGCCACTGCTTCAGTCACCGCTTTCTCCACGGCATCCTCGCCATCACTCACTCCGATCGGAATTTTTAACGAGCTGATATCAGGCTCCCCCACAGTGTTGACAGCGTCGACAAGTTTTTCGAGCGCTAACTCGCTTCGGAAAATGACAACGCAATACTCAGCACGCTTGTCAGGTGTATCGTTTGTCAGGGCCGAAACTGCTTTTGTGTCACCAACATTCGGAATGGAGGACATCATCTCTCCTACTCGTTTCAGTACACTCAGCACGCTTGTCAGGTGTATCGTTTGTCAGGGTTGAAACTGCTTTTGTGTCACCAACATTCGGAATGGAGGACATCATCTCTCCTACTCGTTTCAGTAGAATTTCTTGAATATCCGAGCCAAGAACAATTCTGTGTCCAGCTTTGCACTCGGCACCGATACTAAGCTCAAACATCGCATCGCCCCACGTCTCCAGCGCGTAGCGAAGGAGTCTTGTGCCTGCCACACTTAAGTTCGACACTGCACAAGCACTCGTCATGAGATCAATTGCGTTTTGAATCCACCATCCGAACGCTTCTGGCAACTCGTACACATCAGCAGCCTTGCTTGCCACCGTGCACATAAGACGATAAATAGCTTCATCCGGTGATAGCGTGATATCGTGTCGCTCACTAGCATTTGATGCTAAAGATCCTTGCACATTGCGCTTGAGTGCAAAATGCTTGTATAGGCTGCAGAGCTCATTAAACAGTTTCTCCAGCGGCTGCTTCCATGACGTATCCGAGCTCCCCGCAGCAGCTTTATAAGCAAAAACCTCTTCGGCAAACAAGCGTAGCAAAATCCACGCAATATGGTGCACTTGCCCTTGTACTTCGCGTAGATTCGGAAACCGGGTGGTATGTGCGCCATCTCCTACTGCAGGGTTAAGATCCGCAGAGCATGCGCCATCCAAAACCATTATAAATTTCGAAATTTTCTCCAAGCCAAACACGCGTCCCGAAATACTGTCCAAGGAATGTGCACAGTTCCAAACATCCGCCAAAGCCACAGCTTGGAAAGCAGGAAGCTCGTCATCTGACTCCGACGCTTTTGCAATTGCCTTTGCATACGCGTTAAGTCTGTGCATACGCATACATATATACAGTTAATACAAGTACTTACAAGGCATCCGTAACATACTACCAACAATACTTACGCAGTTTCCGTTTTTACGAGAAGTTCTGGGTCAGCCAAGGCACACCCAGAGAATATGCCATCGTCTTGAATGAGGTTGCTCGAAGGAACGGCGTGCAGGACGCGCCCGACAAAGAATTGAGTCATGTCTTCGCTGCGTAGCTCCTGGATTACCTCCTTGCAGAATACAACACCAGTCAACCGAGACTCCAACCGACTCGAGTGAACCATCGAGCATTCTTCTAGGGCAGATACAGGTACTGTGCTGTACAAAAACTTGCCTACATCAGACAAGCATTCCGATATTCCCGTATGGTGTGGTTCCGAGACTGAATCCGAGTTGGTACTCCCACACGTTACACATTTCTCCCACCTCCCCAGCAAGAAAAGCGTTCTGGCCGAGACAGTTCGTGCTACTGCTTCGTGCGCGCTTAATGCCCTCTCACAGGCCGAAACATGTTGTTCTTCTTGTACTGCCACTTCCTCCGCAAGAAGATCATGAATCAACTTGATACAGCCCACCATTTCGTTTTTCTTGAAGGCGACACTCTTGAGCTGGCATAGCTCCGATAGCCTATCCAAATTGTCTGCGTACCGCTCCATCAATTCATCCAAGCTGACTTTATCCATGCACAGGTAGTGCCATTCATTGACGAGCTGTACTTGCCGCAGCATCCACCGCTCCAACTTCCCCAGTTCAATTCCAATGCGACCGAAAAGTGCATTTCTGCTATCTTCGGGCAGAGCTGTTTGATTTTGCACGCTGTCCAACCACGCATGCAGTTGCCGATAGTTTGAGCGGACGAGTAGAGCTGCAGCAGCTTGCTGCAGCGATTCAGTCCACCGAGCTGTTGCATGCTGAGGAGGCAAAGTGCGAAGCCGCACATATTTGGAAAGCGTCAAGAAGAATGACTCGCTTTCTGGCGTCCGGTTGGCGATGTTATCGATGAATTTCCATTTGCCAGACTTCAGAGTTCTGCAAGTAGAAGCTGTCAAGTTGAATAACTGGCGCTGCATTGACCACGGCTGGCATGATTTCTCAACGCTTTGCAGAGGAAGACCACGCAACAGTTTGTCTCCAATCACACTGCAGGCATTTGCTACGGCACACCCGAGCTCAGGGATCCACGATGTACGTGGGTTATCATACAGCCCACGTACTGTGCATTTGAGACCCCATCGCTGTTTATCCCCGGCCCCATTACGACCTTGAGTAGTAGCGCACAACATGAGCGTCGCAGTATCGCCTACTATCGTAAGACCACCAGCGGGCCAGTTTCCACGTGAGTATGAGCCATAGAAGCACCCACCATCTTCGCCAAAACCAACGTCCCCGTAAGATAGACGATCTGCTTGATACCAAGCTAACCCAGACGTAATGAAAACGATGTCGGCTTCACCGGATGTTCGGCAGCGCGGGTCGAACTCAAAGTGTAGAACACTCGCACCTGGAATGTGTACTACACGACGAAACACTGGCTGCGTATGGTTGTATGGATGGGGCGTTTCCACTACTTGGTATCCTCCAAAAATGGCTGCATCGCTACGTGCCACCTTTGGCTGCCATGCCTCAGACTTGTTCTCATTCGAGCAAACCACAGTATCCAGCGTCTTCATCAAGGTAACCAAGCGATCGCGAAATCCGTCCGAAAAGTGGTCAGGAAAGTTCGGGATGAAGGCGACAATCATCGGTAAAATCGTTCCAACAACTGACAATCGTAAATTCCAGCAACTTGAGCCCTCGTGACAATGCAGAATATCCAGTGAACTGTCGAAACATGCCTTTGCGAAGCACTCGAATGTTGCAATTGATTCGAAGACTTGTTGCCCCGCCTCCTTGAATGAAGTTGTTGGCGTTAGCTCAAGGGTGGCAGCAAGTACTCTAGCGCTGCAATAATTCATAATGGAGTGCAAAGCTTTGCTAACAGGGGTCATGAATGGTAACCCGTCGTCATCAACAATCCACTTTTCTCGCTGCGTAATTCTACACTCGAGCTTGGACAATTCAAACAGTAGCCCCAACAATCTTGAAAACTCGGTGTCCTCGGTTGGCACAAAATCGGCAATCGCAATGCGACCATCGTCCATAGGACTGTAGAGAAGCCTTCTAAGTAGATCCACTTCGCAATCACGCTTAGTACGCATTACTAAGGTATCGTGTGGCTGTAACAAAATCGCAAAAAACGAGTCTGGTAACTGCGGCGACTTTTGAGAAGCTTGGGAAGCCTTGTCTTGCAACGTAGAACGGATAATGTCCTCGCACGTGGACATGAAAAAATCGGGCCGGTTGTCCAGACAGAAAAGGCTCTTGCGAAGCCCCCAAACTAGCAGGAAATGCGCGGACTTCACAACTGCAGACCGTTCGCGGTGCGACTCCGTTTCCGTGGGCAAATATGTCGAGGTTTGATCACTGAAGAGCTGGCCTGCGATGTTTCTCAATGAGCGCTCGGTATCTTTGAACAGCTTTTGCGTGGTTTCGTCTCCTTGATCAATCTTCATCGTTACACCCGCAAATTCAAACTCTTGCACAGCCTCCGTCAAAATGCATAGCAGATCGGCTATCAGTCGGTTGGTACCAACTGGTGCTTTAATCATCGGTTGTCCACCGCTTTCATCACGGCACCCTTCCTGAGCTGAAAGCTGTTTGCAGTAATAATTGAACGCCTGGATGATTTGAAGGAAACCGCTGTCCTCAAAATCGACACAAAACGGAATAATGTGGCCCGGTCGATCCTCTGCACGAAGCCTGTCCAACTCGCTCAATCGTGCTCGAATATTCTTCATTCGACGATTTCTTGATTTCGTACCCGATTCAGTGTCCTTGCGCTCATGCTCGAATATTCTTCATTCGACGATTTCTTGATTTCGTACCCGATTCAGTGTCCTTGCGCTCAGTGTCCTTGCGCTCGCTCCTTCGGCCATCCGATTGTTTATCAGTTGCAACTGTTTCGCGACCTGTACGGAACAAGATGTCCTGCAACCCCGCGAGATTGTTTATCAGTTGCAACTGTTTCGCGACCTGTACGGAACAAGATGTCCTGCAACCCCGCGCGCGGATGCTTGTACGCTGGAAGTGCTGCACGTTTTCGCGTGAGCTGAGCAATTTGCGCGATAATCAGTTTTCCACTATCTGCCAGCGTGGCGCATTGGATCTCTGCGCACTTTAAGCGTTCGCCTTGCTGGACATGATCCACGTACTCCTCCAAACAGTTTAAATAACCTGAAAACACGAGGATTCGTTTCCGTGTCATATCCACACACGTTGGCGACCCAGCAGGAATTCCCTTGAGTAGAATAGGCTTGTCTGCAAGCGACGCGCCACTCTCCAGCGAGAAAAACCAGGACGCATCGCACGAGTTTGCCGCGCTTTTCGTTTTTTCACTGTGCTCCTCTCCGACAGTATACAATCCAGGAGGTGAAACCACGCAGAGCTGTCCGCGTGTAGCGTAGAATGTACCGGCGATTAGTAACACTGGATCGAGGGCCCCTGATTTCGGCGCTGCAGCAAGTACTACACTTGAAACAGTGGGAATGACCATAGGCTCTCGCAGATACGCACCACACGTGTGTAACCACGTAGATGCTTCGTTGAGTTGAAAACCGTTTCTTCTGAGGGCTACCTGGCATTCCTTGCGGGTGTACAGCCCGCGCCAAAATGCTGCAAGATCATTGACCATTTCTTCCTCCGTCTGTCTTGCTTGCTTTTCCTTCTCTTTCTTCTTTTTCTTCAGGGAAACCTCCCTTTCACTTTCCTCAAATAATGAGGCATCGACGGAGGAGAAAGGGTCTGTACCCTCAGTTGAACCTTTCACTTTCCTCAAATAATGAGGCATCGACGGAGGAGAAAGGGTCTGTACCCTCAGTTGAGACCGAAGTCGTGAGACGAGATTCTGTTGCATCTCCCGCAGCAGGTTCAGCATCAGATCGGGGAGCCACGCTATCTGAGGTAGTTTCTGCGCTAGTGGATGCACCGTCCTCATTAACGCCTTCCGAAGTTGGAATACTGACCGGCTTGTCGATCACCGTGGCAAACAAACACGATTCACACAAATCGAAGTCACACCCAGCGGTGCACCGGTAGCGCTTCGGTGAGTTGTCCCCAAAGCAGTTCGACATACCTCCGTCGCACATCCAAGATGTCTTAGAAGTGCACAACGTAACGGTATGGGAGTGAAGTGCAGAAAGAGTCTCCACGCCACTCTGGCTATTTTCGGTGAGTTGTCCCCAAAGCAGTTCGACATACCTCCGTCGCACATCCAAGATGTCTTCGAAGTGCACAACGTAACGGTATGGGAGTGAAGTGCAGAAAGAGTCTCCACGCCACTCTGGCTATCCGCTTCTCCGTTACCTCCACTAGAGCCTTGTTTTCGCTGATCCCCCGACGGCGTTAGATCCAAGAAGAGGTCGATGTCGGGCTCTTCCAGTTTCATGATGGACGTAATCGCATCAACCTTGTGTCGGTATAGCACGAACTGGTGGCGAGGTAGTGGTTCGGGCTCGTTCTCACGCACTACTTCCTTGGATACCCTCCCTTCGTTAGTTTGTCGGGAACTGGTATCATTGGGAAGTGGCTTCCGCTCAAGAGCTTGGCCATCCTTTTCAACCACTACGTACAAGTCGTAGCATCCTTCGGCTCCCCAGCGATAAGTATTGACGCGCTGATTCTTGTCCCACCGCACTGTTACTCCACTTCCTTTTACACCTCCCCACGTGCTAATACGCTCGACCGTGCCGGGACTACCCTTTTCGCCATCTTGATTAGACCACTTCCAGTCAGGCCCACGAACGACGCGATCTCCCACTTGAATGGTGGTGACGTCAGGCGATGGAGGTGGGGTTATCGGATCACTATCGCTTTTTCCGAGTACGGCGCTCACAATTTCACTCACTGGAGTTGACTTTCTCGACTTGTGCGTGCGGCTTCGGTGCTTGCGACTGCCACTTGATTTGCTTGACGACGGCTTTTTGTAGGTATCGATGCAGCGAATTGTGAAGAGGTCGACTCCATCCGTAACCATGGCATAGACGCTGCTTTCGGTTGTAGCTTTTCCGATCAGGGAACGATTTGGAGACAAAACGAGTTCCTGCACATTTTGCAGGTCAGTAGTTCGGATGCGATCCACCCGGTGGCCAGGCATAACAATTGTGCGGCAGTAGAGCGAATCACCAATACAGCATAGCCACGATCGCTCTGCATCGCGGCTGCGGACATACTCCTTGTTGTGCGCATACACAAAATCGCGCACAGTCGTTCCATTTCCGGTTCCAATCTTGAAAAGTCCCGACCGCCCGTAGATATATAAGTACAACCCATCTGTCGCAATAGCATCGCTTGTAGAAGGTTGGTAGGAGCAAACCTTCCACTGGGCTGCAAGGTCTCGAGGATATGTAGCCGCAAGAGTAGGCTCCGCAACATGCTTCGCCAAGCGCGAGCAATACAAATCCAAAAGCGAGCGCATCTCACGACGAATCGATGTTGCTTCATCTGAAAACTTGTCCCCGATGTAGGTAGTCTGCCCCATCTGGACAAACAGCAACGCCGCTCTGCTCAAAAGCGTAAATGATAGCAACTGGATGCCCATCCCAAGCAACCCAAGCAGCCCAGCAAGGGCAGACTCCGATATTTCTGACGCCGCCTCCAATCTCTGCTCATTTTCTGCGAGTTCCAGCAACTCTGCGACCTCAGCGGCAAACCTGTTCACGTCGATGGGTTCATAGATTAAACTTGTTTCAGGCAGCTCGGCAAGGCGAGTCAAAAACTCGATAGCGGCATCAGTGTCGTGATGCCATTGAAGTGGACTTCTGTAAGGCAGGTGCGGCCACTTCCTCGGGAATAACTTCGGTACAGTCGTCTCGACGGCGCCCTCCTTCTGAGACGCAGAAAGAAGTGATTGCTTCGTGAAGATCTTAACTTTCCCATCTGGTCCGTCGCCAGCACCATCAGCTGCAGAAATGTCCACTTTAGCCGTTTCCAGCAATTCATACCCCGGTCCGTTCTCCAGTGCCCGCAAGTAGCACACCCGCATAAACTCACTTTGCTTGCGGTACCGGTACGCATTCGCGCAGTGTACGCGACGTGTGAATGCTGCAACGGCGCGTCTCGCCTTACGATACTGCATTTGTTGCCTCGTGGACCGCTTCGACGTCTGCGTCCAATCGGCTTCTTCTCCATCTCCTACGGGCATCGGAGGCGGCGCGTACAGATCCCGGAACGGCTCGAAAATCTGCTCAAACGTAGCGGGACCAACACCGGGCACTTTCGTTCCCGCCGTAGCTGCAGCGGATGCATTCTGAGCCTCTGCATCTCCCTCAGCGGTGGAATCCTTCCTCTCTCGAGCCTTGACCTTCTCCTCCTCCTCTTCTTCAAGCTCGAAGTCGTCTAGTGAGTCATAATCTTCGTCGCTGTCGCTGAGGTCGTCTTCCTGGAGACTCTCGAGCTCCGAGGCGATGCTGCCGTTGAGCAGCTGACTTAGTCTGCGCGACGTGCGCCTGGAGACGACGCTGCTGGCTCGGCGTCGGCGTCTGGCGCGGCGCAGGCGAGTGGTCTCGCTGCAGTCGCTGTCGCTGCTGCTGCTGCTCGCGTCGTCGGTGCGGATCTCGTTGGTGCCCAGCACCACGTCCTCGTTGAAGAAGTGGAAGGTCTCCTCCGTCTCCACGAAGCGTCTGGGCGGCATGGATCCACACAGCGAGCGAGCGATCGGGCTTCTTTCCTTGTTCTTGTTCTTTTCCTTTGTTTCTTCCTTCCTGCTTTGGGGAGCGTTTCGTATTCAGTCCCCGCGCTAGGAGAGGGAAGCGGTCGGAGCGTTTGACGACGACTCTCTCCTGTCCTGCAGCGCGGCGCAGAGAGAAGAAAGAGAGAGGGCGGTGGGTACACTTCCTCCTTCTACGTCGCGAGCTTTTGCGGTCCTTTTCTTTTGTGCAAGATTATCAGTCTCACCTATGGTGTGTACCACATGCATGTATGTACCGCACACCATTGTTACTTCATGCACACACGAGATGCCACCAAGTTTCGAGATGGACCCGCCTCCTCCTCCGCCGCCGTCCTCATCTCCTTCCTCGGCGGCTCCGCCCCCGCCGCCGCCTCCGGGGCCTCCCCCCGCTCCCTCGGCGACCAGCACGCCGCCCAGCTCGTCCAAGTCTCACGCGGCGTCGCCGTCCTCCACACCCCCGCCCAGCAATACCAGCAGCAGCAGCAACAATGCGGCGCCGACGCCGCACTCCAAGCTGCTGAACCACCTGCCGCTGGACGCCCCCGACGAGCTGGACCGCAAGTGGTACGCGCACTTTTACCACATGCAGAAGACCATCCAGGGCAAGGACGAGGCCGCCGCGCTCGCCTTGCTCAAGCAGCAGCCGGCCGAGGGCGTCGCGCCGCTGCCGTTCCAGCCGGACATCGCGCTGCTCTACGCCGTGGTGACGGAGCCCACGCTGGCCAAGCAGTACCTCCGGTACCTGACGGCTGTGGCCGCCACGGACAGCTACAAGAACTGCATGGGCTGGCTGCAGAAGCTCATCGATCTCAAGTTCGTCAAGCTGCTGGTCGGGTGCCGTAGTCAGTTGCTGTGGCTTGTGAGGGAGCTGGTGCATCTCAATGCCCCGGGGGTGGACAAGGTGATTGTCTGCTTGATGAGGTACCTGACCGGAGGAGATCCGAGTCGGACGACGGTCTGGCTGGCGTCGTCGATCATCCGGATCTTGATCGAGCACGAGGCTTGGCTGCTGTCGTGCTCGAGTTTGATCCCTTTCGTGTTCCATACGTTCGCGAGAATCTCGTTGGATCATACTGCCTCGCAACATGCGAGCTTGTTGAAGCAGGAGGTGGAGCTGTGCACTACGCTGTGGAACCGTCGGCAGGCGGATGTGGCTCAGCTTGGGCGGGAAATTGTGCGCGTGCTCAGTGATGCCAAGGATGTAAGTACCCCCTGTATTTTGTGTATTTTTTATTCCTTTGCATCGTATTAATGAGTGAGTTTGGTCATGCTGAAATGCAGATCCCCGGAATGAACGCACTCTGGAAGCAATTGCGGAACGTTCGTGATACTGCCGAACCGGACAAGGACGTTACGGTGTACTCTGTTGCACAACTGATGACTATTCCAACCCCTCCAAGATATCTCGCCTACCGTTTGAACCCCAAAATGGAAGAGTACCTGCTCTTTATGATGGTACGTGCAATTAATGATCAGTGCGGATGACAAGTGGAGATCATGATCGCTAATTTGCTGGAATACCTGTTTTCTCTGTAGGAACGCGTTCAAGCTGGATCCGTGACGCGCTACCAAAAGTGGTTTTCGTCTCAATTTTTGAGCAGCCCTGGATCGGATGCTCTGGTACCCGATCTTGTGCGCTACATCTGTGCCGTGTATCATCCTTCAAATCAAGTTCTAAGCTCCAAGGTGACGCCACGGTACCACATCCTTGGGTGGCTCTACCTTCTCTGGTACGACAATCTTTCCCTCTATGTCCTCTCGGTATCATTGGTTAGCTGACGTATGTCCGGGTATTTGATGTGAACAGCCACGGCAGTAAGACGCCAAGCGTGTTGGCCCGAGTACAGCTTGCCATGTTCTTCGACTATTTGTACTTCAAACCATCGGACAACATTATGGCAGTAGAACCGGCGATTTTGTTGATGGTGCGTAATGGGAAGGTGTGCACATTCCGGATGCTGGATGGCGATATTGACTGAAGTTGCGTGGTGCTATGGTTTGCCAGGTGAAATCACTGAAGAGTCATCCGATGGTGACGCTCGCCATGATTCAATTCCTTGTCTTTGCTGTTGAAAAGTTTGCAGCTTCAGCTGTTAACCGGAAGCTGATGCAGAAGGGCGTGTCGACAGCGTTCGCGATGATTTTAAAGCTCGGTGTTGTGCCGTCAATCCTTCCACTTCAGACTTTCCCTATGCTGCAGTCGAGTGCTCCAGAATTGCAATCAGAGCTTCACCGAATCTTTCCGGAGCATTTCCCCTCCGCAGAGAACGCCAACAAGGCTCAAGCGCAAGCGTCCCACCCAAGTCCTCTTTCAAGTGCTGGCGGCAGTCCTGCCAGGTCTCCTGGTCCAAGCTCATCGCCTGCCAGACAGTCTCCGATCAGGCAATCACCTGTCCATCAGTCCCCTGTTCGGTCGCCGGTTCGACAGTCGCCGGTGCGCAGCAGCCCCATTGGAGCAGGAAGCCCGGTCACGTCTCCACTACGTTCGCAAAGTCCTACACATTCCGACTCGAGTATGAGTGGTGCAGGGGCGCCGTCCGACACGAACTCTCTGGGCGCGTTATCATTTTTGCCTGACAATCAGCAACCGGTAGATGGTACAACAGAGATGTCTGCGCCAAGCGATACGCTTGCTGCTGCGGCTGCACCAACACCCGCTATCTCGAAGCAGCCGCTGGTTGATATCCCGGAAATCTTGATTGCTCTGGGAGGCGACGACATCAAGCACTTCCAACAAACGATGCCGGACCCATGCTCACGCCCGACTGAAAGTTTCTTGGAGTGCTTGAATGACATTTTGATTTCTTGGATTCGTCAGGATAATGCCGTCGAAGTCGCCGCCCCGCTGGGCTCGTTCCTGCATTCCTCGCTGGAAAGGATAATCGTGTCGTCTCGAATTGCTCTGAGTGACTCCCCCAAGGCTACGTCTGCTGGCGTGTTTGATTCAATGCTGGACCAAGTACTCAGCGAATCCCCGGAACTCTTCGTTCCATTTTTGAAGGCGATGTACGCACGAGATGTCACGATTTCCTACCGCCTTCTTGCCTTTTGCTGTTCGAGAAGTGGTACGAAGAGCCCCGATGCTGCGCTGAAGCCATATTCTGCATTCGCCGAGTCCATTGGTGGCAATTTGGCGCAAAACATTATGAAAGACTTGAACCTGAGCCAGCAGATCGATGATGCTCGAGTTCAAGCATGCGCTCTATTGGGGAAGACGGTGCCTGCAAGTGTGTCGAAGGACGAAATGGATGCCGTGAGTGCTACGACACTTTTTGTATGCCCTTACTTGTTTGCAAACATGGAGCACCCGTTCCTGTCCAAGCTCATGGGTCGCAGCGAAGCGCTTGTCCAGCTGCTTCTTGGACTGGTCACTCCCGCTATGCTCAACGCCCTGTGCACTCGTGTCGTTATGCGTGAGTTTGCCATTTTCAAGAACCGTCTAGCAAACATCGTGCTTTCGTCGCTGCAGTGGACATCGTGGGAGCAATACGGTATGTGGGATCTGGTGGTGGCAGAGCTCCAGTCAGGGCGATCTGCTGTAGCCGAGAAGGATATGATGGCAGCGGCGCGCAAGGTGCTCGCCTGTGTCAACCCGAAGGAGAGCCCAGAGACGATGACAGGGCTGCTCAAGTGTCTAATCCACTTCAGCCCCGACACGACCGTGCTACAGAGCGTGTTCAAGCTCCCCGACACGTACGACGACTTCCCGTTTGCAGTATTAGCGTGCTGGATGAACAAGTTCCCGGACGTGGTCACAGGTCACGTCCGCAGCTCTCTGGAAAGCGCGGGCGACAGCGACCTCTCCAAGGACAAGGCACTATCTGAGCTCGTACGGAAGTTGGACCGCTTGCAAGAGCTACAAAGCCGTCACACTCCCAAGGCCGGAGAGCTCGCTGTGCTCAAGGACCAAAGTATCACCTCGGCCTTGAAGAAGCTACTGCAACGATCCGACGCCT
>JAIKVH010000569.1:0-12172 GCA_024679275.1 Phytophthora niederhauseri
GGAATCCATGCGTTGGCCGACAACGGGAAGTCGAATCGCGGTTAAGATCTCGGTGCTCCGGAACGCGGGGATTCTGTATGGCCCGATGATCGCCAGGGCCGAAGTGAAGCTGATCGCTAGGCCGCGAATACCAGGCAGTTTTTCCTCGGACCCACTAATCGGTTTTCTCGCCACAAGAACCATCACGTCCACAAGTAAAGCCATCAACCACACGGACCTCATCTGAGTCACTGCCAAGTTCAAGAACGGCAGGAGTTTGATGCTCATCACGCCTTCCAGCGTCGACCAGTACGAGTCGAGATAAATGTCCATTAAGTTACCATCCAGTAAGAGCGCCAATACATAGCCAACTACAGGCAACAGACTGCTGTAGACAACCACCTGGAAGGGGATTTTAAACACGCTCAGAGCAGCAGATACACCACAAGAATACCAGGGCGATTCCTCCACTTTTTCGACCTTCTCAGCGGCTATGTAGGCACCACGATAGAGGAGAGCCAACCTTACCCAGAAGTATCCCTGAGCCCCTGCCCGCATCATCGCAATGAAGAAATACCAGTCCACAACGTTCGTCTCGAGCATCTCGCGCTCGTATCGGTAGTCGTCGACAAATACCGTCGTGCACTCACTGTCCACAATGGTAGCGTCGTTACCTGTGCAGCGTCGACCTCGAGTTAGCATGACAATCTCCTGGTCCTCGCAGTTGAAGAACGTGTAGCTCAGCGTTCCTGAAGTCATGGACGGTCTGTGGGTAGAGATCAGCGCAACATCAAGGACCAGGTCTGGATACCGTCGCTGGAGCTCCTGGAAGCGAATGTCCATTTGGTCGGCCAGCCAAACCGCAGGGAGCGACGCGTTCACAGGGTGAGCGCACTTCCAGATACCTGGATAGGAGCAGAACCGAGGGCGAAGTGGCTCCCTCTTGTCGGTGGTGGCTCTACACGGTTGAAAGGAGGTAACGTGGCGAGGTATTAGCGGGACATGCAGCGTGTGGAGGCTCCACCCCCCGTGGGGCTTGACAAACCGAGTCAAGTACTGGTAAACTCGATCGATCCACTTGTGTTTTGTCGCGAAGCGCAGTACAGTTGACGCCTTTTCTCGCAGTAAATCCGCTCGAGCTGTCGAGATGAGGGCGTCTAGCATGAAGAATGTGGTGTTGAGGGCTAAGACGCCGCTGTGGTTGCTCTTCTTGCCCCACTCCCCCTTGTACAGCAGTGACTCTGGAAAAGCCGTGACATTTAGCAGCTCAACAGCGCCCCGTAGACCCACAGAGGTAGTATCGTACTTGTAGGACCACACGTTTGCTGAGTCGACAGGGTCTTCTCCCTCAAGTCCGTAGAATTCGTCGATCCCGCTGATCTCATCGCTCTTTCGCCAAATGTGTCGAACGGGGTAGTCGTAGGGCCCAAAGCGAGCGACAGTATCTGGCATGATGGCTGTCTGGTAGTAGTCCCCTAGACGACGCACACCGAGGCCGGAGCGAGGGATGTCCGTGGCAAGCAGAGCGATGGAAATGATGGAGATCACGCAACGCAGCTTGGAGAACGCGAGGCAGCCGTCGATGTCGGGGCGAAGCAGAAGTTTGTGCCAGTCTTCCGCCCTAGTGCGCGTAGAGCTCCTACTCCCGAGGACCATTGGGCTATTCTTCTTCTTCTTCTTCTTGGCCTCCCAGTCGAGTGCCTTGATCCTGACCCTGTTCGGAGGGTTTGGTGGAGTGTCCAGTGTAGTTTCTTTTAGACGGAGGGTCCTCGATGTGCTATAAGTGACCACGTCAGCAAAACAGAACACAAATGCGATTGAGAGACACTGTGCATAATAAACATACCCTTCCAACACTCTGTGCCAATACTGCGGCCTCAGAGCTCAATGTGCTGCGTTCTCTCCCCAGTGCGGCGTACCAGCGTCATACTTTCCACGCGGAACGCGTCCATGGTTGGCGGATCGGCGCCCGTGGTCTTCGCAGGTACCAGCATCTTCTTGTACACAAGGTCCGGGTAGTCCGCGCTGGTTTTCAGCGCCACGTACTTCTCCGCGGTCGTGGTCCCAGGCTCAAAGTACTCGGCGCGCTGCGTGGGGAAGATGAGGATGACGAATGTGACGGCGACCAGCGCCATGCAGCCCACGAACGAGATCCAGAACGAGTTGGCTGGGATCGACATGGCGATGCGGCGGAGCTGGCGATCACCTTTGAGCTGCACGTTCGCCAGAAGATCCGACGATGTGGAGGACTTTGTTCCGGAGGACGATGATGATGATGATGATGAAGAGCTGAGGTCCGTCACTGCTGCATTCTGCATGAAGAAGAAGAAGACGGACGAGTACATGACCTCCAGCGGCCGCTCCAGGAAGTACTTATTGTCCTCCAGCTGGGCCAGATACGACTCCATGAGCGACGAGCACGCATCCCTCGTGAGCGTCTCGTTCAAGCTCGCGTTCCACTGCGTGCTCGCGAAGTTGTCGAGGTTCAGGTACTCCAGCTCCGTCGGCGTGCCTTGAATGAGGACGGACGGCGCGTTCAGCTGCACCAGCGGCGTGGGGGAGTGGAAGTCCCCGGCCATGATGTCGTCCACAGGAAGGACGTCGGCTCC
Source organism: Phytophthora niederhauseri (assembly GCA_024679275.1). Lineage (NCBI taxonomy): Eukaryota > Oomycota > Peronosporomycetes > Peronosporales > Peronosporaceae > Phytophthora > Phytophthora niederhauseri. Next base: position 2,589 of record JAIKVH010000569.1, read on the forward strand.
AGCGAACAGGTAGCGCTTGGTTTGCGGCAGCTGGTACCACATGCCGTTGCAGTCGCCTCCGTCCTCGCCGCTCACGTCGCACTGCGCATTGAAGTCTTGATGCACGGGGTCCGTCTCCCAATTGAGCAGCGCGAAGCTGAACTGGATGTGACGTCGAGGGTTGACGACGTACGGCCCCACGTACATGTCCACGCTCTCTCCAAAGACCTCGTAGTCCCCGTCGATCCCGCCGTACGCGAACGTGTCCCCCGCAATGTACGAGCCGATGCCGTAGACCACGGCCTGGTTCGGGAGCTTCTCGCACTCGACGGGGTACCAACCGCCGTAGTTGGCGTCGTAGCTGATCCCAGTGCAGTTGTCCACAACCGGGATGACCCCCACCTCCTTCTGCAGGTTGAACGTGTTGCTCGTGTCGAAGAAGAGGCACGACGTGTTGCCGCAGAAGCTCGTGCTGTAGTAGCTCCACACGTAGTCGGGGACGAAGCTCGCGTTCGTTGTTGCGCTTCCGTTCGACGAGGAGGAGCCGCAGGCCTCGTAGAAGTAACACGCCGCGTCCTCGAACGTCTGGCCGTAGACGACGGAGGTGTTGAGCACGACGTCGATCGTCAGCGCCTGGATGCTCATTTGGTCCGTGAGGCTCAGTTTCTCCATCGACAGAGTCGTCTCGTCCAGCGCGAAGGTGCTGGGGAACGACTTGTTGAGACCCTCACTGACGAGACTCATGACGGAGTCGATGGAGACCGAGTCGATGGTGTCCACGGCCTCCATGAGCTTGAAGAGCGACGTCGCGGGGCCCTGGATCGAACGTCTGGCCGTAGACGACGGAGGTGTTGAGCACGACGTCGATCGTCAACGCCTGGATGCTCATTTGGTCCGTGAGACTCAGCCTCTCCATCGACAGAGTCGTCTCGTCCAGCGCGAAGGTGCTGGGGAACGACTTGTTGAGGCCCTCAGTGACCAGACCCATGACGGAGTCGATAGAGACCGAGTCGATGGTGTCCACGGCCTCCATGAGCTTGAAGAGCGACGTCGCGGGGCCCTGGAGAGACCGAGTCGATGGTGTCCACGGCCTCCATGAGCTTGAAGAGCGACGTCGCGGGGCCCTGGCAGATCCTCGTCCCGTCGTCAGCGTACGTCCACGCGCCCGTGCTGGTGCTGGAGTCGTTGGGGAACGCGTCGAGGTCCGTCCGACCGTCCGACTCGGAACAGTTGTGCTGGCGCCGCTCCGAGTTGGCGATGGCGCGCTCCATCATGACGGTCCCGTGCAGGAAGAGGTTGACGACGTCGTTGATGTCGAAGGCCTCGGGCCAGTCCGCGTTGCCCTGCGCCTCCGCGTACGTGACGGCGTAGTCGGCGTCGGGCGTCTTGTTCATGAAGTTGACCTCCGTGTTCCACTCGTTCGAGTAGAAGCCGTAGACGACGGCGATGGACGCGAGGTCGTCCACGTTGATCGGCGCCAGGCTCTCGCCCGCGTACGTGACGCTCGAGTTCTGCTGGGTGCACGTCGGGCTCGAGATGAAGCTGAAGGGGGTCGTCTCCTGCCGCACCGCGTTCTTGAGGATGGTGTCGCTCGGGCGGCGGATGGCGAGCTTGGACTCGTTCTTGAGCGCCGCGGCCTGCAGCTTCTCGATGGTCGACTGGGACTTCTGGAAGTCGTCGAGGATCATGGTCGAGTTGTAGCCCACCGTGCTGTTGGAGGCCTGGAAGCCGCGGATGCTGTTGCCCAGCGTTAGCACGACCACGATCGGGACGACGAACAGGACGACGGATCGGACCCGACCGACCACTTTGCTCGGCGCCGAGACCTCCTTGGACGACCAGAGCAGGTTGTGCAGGAACACGATGTAGGCCGGCTGGATCTTGTCGAGCCACCAGCCCATGACGACCTCCACGAAGGCCATGACGAGCCCCGAGCGGAAGTTGTACGTGTCCGTCTTCTTGTCGGCGTTGGTGGACGACCCCACCTTGTCGTACACGGTCTCCGGTAGAGTGATGCCCCAGAGCGCGACCCCCGTGAAGGCCCCGACGAAGAGGCAGAGCACGGCGACGTGGAAGGCCAGGCGTGCCGGGGACAGCGTGATCTCGAGCGCTGGAGAGCTCCTCTCCAGCTTGTCCTCGAGCAGCGCGATGTCCACGGGCTTTTCGACGTCGACGATGTCCTCCTTCTTCGACATGGGTGCGAGTAGTGAGGTGGCAAAGGTGAAGGTGCTGCGTAACGATGTCCTCCTTCTTCGACATGGGTGCGAGTAGTGAGGTGGCAAAGGTGAAGGTGCTGCGTTCGACGCCTTTCGCGTTGTGAGCGATCGAGCGGCTGGCGCGTGTTGCGTTGCGTCCGGCTGGCGAAGTGAGCGGCTCTGTGGGTACAGACTCCAAGAGTTCAATGCAGCCATTGTCACGCTTGTAACATTGCGTCGGCTTCAATGCCAAACGGTTGAAAACCAGCAGAAAAACTACTGGACACAACAGGTTGTAGCCTTTGGCGTCAGCTACAGACACTTGATGGTTTTGTTGCAACTATAATAACGCACAACTTCATGAACTACGGCGCGATTTCGGATTGAAGAGCGCCCAACACACGCGTGCAATTTTGAAGAACCCCCCTCGTGCTGTTTCATGAAAACCCAACGTTGTAGAACCAACTTCGGACGTCCTCCCACATGGGTGAGGCTCCGAAGGCAAAGGAGCAATAACCTTGGTTCATTTTAAAATTTTCATGCGCCGCACCGTTCGCAATGGACAGCACATGGCGAGCTTCCCAGAACTCCACGCCCTCTTGCAATTGTCCTGTGTCCATACTGCTGTTCGGGTGCAAGTTTTTGTCGTTCGAGTTCAGCGCTGCGTCCGTCTCGCCATCTGATTGACTTGGTGATATATCACCCAAAAGTCAAAGTCGCTTGACTATGGCTACATGCGCATTGTGTACCTGTTAGTCACCTGCCCAGCCGACGGCCATTTGCACTTCCGAGGCTTGGGGCACAACACACATAAGTTGGTTGAGACGGTTCCGAGAGACACAAAAGCATGGACGTGCAGTCACCGTCCGAAGCGTACGCGTCCGTGAACACCCCCACCAAGAACCTCCCGGGGGACTACGACTCTGAGAATGACAAGGACAATCTCAACAGCTTGGCGCTCCTTCGCAGCGACCCGCTGCTCAACGGAGAGCACGTGGAGCCGGACGTGAAGCTGCGAGCCGTGCCCTTCCTGGCCATCGTGCTGCTCAGCAACGGGGCGCTCATCGGCTTCATGGCCATCTTCCTGTCCGAGGTGACCATGGGCTTCAAGATCAGCGACACGGTCGGGTCCTCCAAGAACGCGGACAAGAAGGTCGAGACGTACCAGTTGCTCAATGGCTACATCTCCGCTGCGGCCGGGGAGCTGCTCAACTTCGCCTTCTTCGTCTTCCTGGCCGTCATGGTCACGTACCTGGGCAACCTGCCGTGGCACCCGGGCCAGAACGTCGTGGACGGCCGGGGCAACGTCAAGAAGGCCGTGCTCTGGTGGTTCACCCCCTTCGTCATGTACGTCGTCAACGTCGGCATCACGTCCATGAACATCAAGCACACGATCGTCGGCGTCGAGCACATTTTCGTGCAGGACGACCTCATCACGTCGGTGCTCGGGCTCACGGACACTGTGGACGCCACGGACGTGCAGAACACCATATTGAGGGCTGCGGTGCGGCAGGAGGTCGTGCCCTTCTTCATCCAGTCCAGTTCCTCGTGCCTGCTCTCCAACGCCTCGGCGGTGGACGCGGCCAGTCTGCAGACCAGCATCAACGACACGAGCAAGATGCCGACCGTCACGAGCATCGACTCGACGTCCGTGGGCTACGGGTTCACGCTCAACTCGTGGAACTACGACGCGCTGCCGCTCGGTGCGGAGCTCACCAATTCCATCAACTTCACGGCCAGCGACCTCACCACGGACGCCTTTGCTTCCTTCCAGGCGGCCACGGGCTTCGACTTTATGACGGGGTTCGAGATGTTCCTGCAGGGCAAGGCGCTCTTCGAGAGGTCCGTCTCGGACGCCGACGTATCGGCAGAGTACCCGTGCTCCTGGGTCGATGGGAAACGAGAGGTCCGTCTCGGACGCCGACGTATCGGCAGAGTACCCGTGCTCCTGGGTCGATGGGAAATACGACGACGACGGCGCTGACGCGGACCAAGACACCTTCAGCACGTTCGACAACTCGAGCGAGTACGCTGGCATGCGTAAATGCAACGGGGCTGTGAGCTCGCTGCAGCTGCTGGCCAATATCACGGACCCAAGTACTCACAGTCTTGACGCGTTCGTGGCGACGGTTCTGGTTGGGATGAACAAGACTTTGAACGAGTCGACGCAGCTCTCTCTGGACGAGACGACCTTCCTCCTCGAGACGTACGCCGTCTCACCGCAGTTGAACCTCACCATGCTGACGCTCGACATCCCGCTGGACCCGGCGGTGCAGTACCGAAACCTGAGCACCGACTGCACCGCCAACGGAACCTTGTCGCCCGACGTCTACGATACGAGTCTCTACACTGCCGACCAGCTCGCGCAGCTCGACGAGATCTACTGCAACACGTCCATCTACCTCTACAGCAGCCCCGCCGCCACCTGCGGGTCCTCCAACTGCATCTTCCGGGACGAGTCGGGCATGGTCGCGTTCAAGAGGCAGATCCTGCTGCTGCCCTACCTCAAGAGCTGCTCCGTGAAGGACATGACGTACGGCAGCGACTACTTAAATTTCCTGCCGTCCGGGTGCACAGCAGAGGAGGACTCTGCATTCCTCTATGGCTCGGGGACGTACATCTCGGGAGATACTTTTGACGACACTGAAGCGCTCCCGTACATGATAAACCCGCGGCGGCACCTCGTCTTCTCCTTCGCCAAGCTCGACTGGCAGCTGGAAGACGTAAGCAAGATGTTCAACTCCGGGTGCGGAGTCCCAGGCGGCTGCTCCGGTCTCGTCCACGAGCTCCAGAACACCACGAACCCAAGCGCCAAGACTCGATCGGTGCTGGTCGTTGGCAACAGCACGATGCCGTCGGCGCGAATGGACGCGAGATTCATCAACCCCGTGCAGCTCGTGACGCTCAACGCCCAGCCGCTGCTGTACCCCAAGACGAACGAGCGGCACCTGTGGGAATACGTGCAGAAGGACCGATTCGTCCAGTCAACCTGGAGCGAGAACCAATTGGGGGAATTGAACTGCTCGGTGCTCGTTGACTCGTTCATCTCGCAGATGGAGAGCAACCACTACTACCTGGACGACCCCCGCCAAGCCATGTACACCTCGGCGCTGTACTACCTCTTCCAGAATGCAGCCACCAAGACGGTGACGCTGGATGATAAAGCCCCAGACGGGGTGAGCAGCTTGTACTTGGGGAGCACGCGCTTGGCCGGCGACACGGAGCGGAAGAAGATCAAGTACTCCATCCCACTCAGCTCCGCCATCGCCACGTTCATCGGCATCGCCATTGTGATCGGGTTCTCCTTCATCGTGGTCGTCACCCCCATCGAGCGAGTGAAGACGTCGAGAGAGACCAACTTTGCGGCACGGTACACCGATTTACTGACCAAGGAGGAATACCCACCAGAGGTTCACAACTGCGATCTGCGAGTCCCAAGCGGTGAGTTGTTCCCTATTGAGGATTGCACAGTCGAGGGCATCACGCTGCACTCGCTAGCGGATGAGTCCGAGAAAGTTTATCTGTAGTCATGGTCTTGAAGGGGGGGGCATATAATTGCGAATGTTATATTGTGGGATTTTGCCCTCTCATTTACAACTTTATATCGGACCCCGATTTATATAAATCGGAGCTGTAGGGGTATGAAATAGGGATCGAACATAGTGAAATTCATAGTCAAGTCAAGTAATGGGTGCTCTTCCATGTTCAATGTCCAACTAGTAGGCACAGAGATGGCTTAGGTGATAGCACAGCGAGCAGGTTGCTCACTAGTTTGCTCTGCCTCCTGAGCTGGAGGAATCGACAAGGCGTATGTTACTATGGCAACGTCCCGTATAAGGCAGGCTGGCCTGCATGCACCCCTGATTGCAGTGGATTTGCTACAGCTGAGCTGAGATAATCACTGCCCCTGAGGGGGGGGGGGGGGCGCGTCTGTAAACCCCGCTAGAATGACGTTGAATTTCTACAATAGTGACAACTAACGTCAACTTAAATCATAGTCGCTACCCGTCACTCGGCCACCTTCAAGCATGCTATGTCTGCACCGCGAGTACGCCAGTGCATGTATTAGTATTGAGGCCATTACCATGCATTAGTTCAGCACGGAATATATATAACATCCAAAATGTTGGTCATTAACTAAACAAGGCAGTATATTACAAAGCCATAGAATATGTTTAATTGGGTTTTACAGTATTTTACTCTACTTTGGATAGTTTGGATATTATTTGGCGGTGGCTGACGACAACGAGTCTCGAACCGAGTTGAAGAGCAGGTTGCCTCGACATGCCAACCGGTCGATGGTCTCCTGCATCTCGATCCTCGACAGCGGCAGCGAGGTGCGATGCAGTTTGAAGAAGTTGCTGCGAGCCATCACCACCCCCGTTCTCGTCTGTAGCTTCTTGGGGTTGTGGGGGCACGGCACCTTGTGCTTGTGCGTCTGGACCGTGAGGATGGACGTGAGGTCCTGCCGCAGCTTCTTGTCGGGCGAGTACGGGTGCAGGTCGTCTTTGTCCACGCAGTCGATGGCGATGACACCGTACTCGCGGCCGTCCCCGAACTCGTCGTTCTGCTCGTCAAAGTGGCAAAAGATGACGTCGTTCGACTCGACCTGGAGCCCGCTGGGCGTAGAGCGCAGGAAGCGGTGCTGCGAGACGGCTTGGTTCTCGGGCCCCTCCTCCTCGCATAGCGTGAAGTCGCCCGTGGCCTCAGAGATCATGATCTCCATGTGGAAGAGGTAGGACTTGATCGTGTCGAACACCGGCTTGGCCGTGAAGTCGAGGATGTTGCAGGGCTTGATGCCGTGCGTCTCAATGAGGTGCTGGGCATGCTAAATGAAGTCCCGGCATACTTGAGGGGCATCGTCGGGTAGCCTTCGCGTCGTTGTCTGGCGTCAGGAGACAAGGTTCTTGTGGCTCTTGAACCTGGTAAGCCAGCCAGAGGAGGTTTCATAGCGCGCTGTATCATCTCCATGCAGCTCGCGATACCTATTCGTGGCCTGGAGACGAAAGTACGCGTCCTTGACCCGCAGACCCTTGGCATTACGTGCTACGACCTACGCGAAAAGCCTCTCCTCGAGCTCGGAGTGGGCTGGCCTGCGACCAGCACCGCTTAGGCGCAGACGCCGCGTTACTCGGGTTGCGACCTGACGATTCTTGAGTGCCTCCTTCAGCTGGTCTTCGACGTCGTGCCATCCTCGGGTAGCCTTGGCGGGCACGTTGTACTTGTCGCTGGGTGCCTGAAACCTGTGCCCTTTAACCCCTTTTCATAGTCGGTGAGAATGGTAAGCTTCTCGTTGATGCTGTAGCTACGGCGTTCGCTGCTCATGGTAGTGCTAATTGTAGAGCGAGCAGCGTGAGACAAGCAAAAGGTAAGCTTAAGAGCGGCGTGGGAACGCACAAGTTGATGGTTGTCAGCTCTCGGTAGGCTAACCCCAATCGTGGCTATGCCTTCTATTAAGTATGCCCTTAATACGAGGTATGTATTAATACTACATTATGATATAAAAGTAATGTCTATCTTAAGGACATATGCCTTATATGCGGGGTAAGACGGTAGTAGTTGTAGAAGCAGCCAAACGACGTTTCTTAACTGCGAGTATCGTCGGTCAACAACAGGCACACGCTTTCGCGGCCCGCGAAAGCGTGTGTATGTAGACAAGTCTACATCGCAAGGGCATCATATATTATTAAGTGGTCGCCAACTTTTTGTGCTTCTTCGAATTCCAGTTTCATTATCAATGTTCCCCGATCTTTTTATGTAGAATGGACCTCGTTCGGCACATAATCGTTTTTTCCACTTTATTTCTGTCGCCAACATAACTGAAATGTTGAGCAAAATCGTTGGAGCTTTCATCTCTTGTTCGCTTCTTATCACTTATTTTTTCCTAACGAATGCCCATATCTTGTAGCGTCATAATTCCCGGCCCTGCCTTCACCTTTCTGGTAAAAGCTATTCTGGTCTACTTACTGGTAGTTAGTTTGGCGGCATTGCTTATAATCGGATAGGAAACAATACTCTTATTAAATCCGGTAGTTGATAAATTTGCGGTTTGTGATACTGGGGGCAAGGTTTGTTACGGTTATCACGACGATTAACCCAGAAAAGCCATGCTTTAGACAGCTGCAATTGTAAAAAGAGAAGCTCGACTAAGGTTAGGAAGGTAAAACTTTATGGGCTCATATAATAATCGGGTCGGGGGATTTGGTAGGACTTCGCCTGGGTGAGCTCTTCGTTTGCACCGCCAATTTCGCTTCTCTCATGGCGGGCAAGACGTCGGTAAAAAAGATAATAACTCCTACTTAGGTATACCTACTCCGTGCCACGCGCCGACCATTGCACCTCCGCTTCGCTGCCGTTGCAAAGGACGTCTCTGAGGCTTCTCTCGACAGTGGATAATCGCTCTACAACACTACAATAGACATTTTGTGTAGCCAGTGCTGCCTCACACGATCAATTCGTATGCGTGCACAGCACTTGCTTAAAAAAACACGAAGTTTTGCCATGTACGAGCTGCGACCTTCCCCGGGGAGGAACGAACCGGGCCGCCCTGTAATTATGCCTGTAAAAACTGTGCAATGATTTTGCCGACCATTTTAGACGCTAAATATGGCAAAGGCTGCTCCTAAATTAAAATTATGCATAAATCCACCTCCTCATTTATATCGATTTGGGAGAGCCTGTCCGCTGCCCCATGCATTGGCCCAGTACACCACCGTCCATGATCCCCAGCACATCCACCCTCTTATGCATAATTGCCGTGTGTCTAGGTGCTTGTGGATAAACGCCGACAGAATTGCAGCTGCACAGCCACAATTGCACTTTCAAAAGTGCAATTCTGGCGCTTTTAGCGTAATTCTAGGCCTCCACCCATTTATGCACCTCGATTTATCGTATGTAACTTAATTCTGAGTACATTTCACTGACTTCCGAGTAACTCCACAAAAACCTTATACTGGGAACACCGAAGAATGAGGGGTGGGCAGCTCCCAACGGATTAATTGGACGCGTAAGCGTAAGCGTAACCTGGCGCAACCTTCGGCTAGTATCACTACTTTATCATATTGCTATGTTTATTAACGTTGCTGCTCACATTTTGGGTTTTCATCTTATATCCATGGATAGACCAAGCTCGGTTTGATTCCAAGAAGTCCGTCACTGTTCTAATTGCTGCTCAAACTCATCCACAGTGTTGTCAATATCGCTCTGTACGCGTCCTCATGGTGATAAGTTTGAAATGTAACTTAATTCTGAGTACATTTCACTGACTTCCGAGTAACTCCACAAAAACCTTATACTGGGAACACCGAAGAATGAGGGGTGGGCAGCTCCCAACGGATTAATTGGACGCGTAAGCGTAAGCGTAACCTGGCGCAACCTTCGTGCTACACGAGCCAGAAGGATGTCGACCGA
>JAIKVH010000570.1:0-13651 GCA_024679275.1 Phytophthora niederhauseri
TAGCGCTCCGTAAATCGGCCATGCGGCGGTGTTACTGGTCGTAACAGCGTAGCCGCTCTCATTCCGAAACTTTTGAGCTCCTTGCAACGAGTGACGAGGTCTCCTATCCAGCAGCCGTACAATGGCTGCTCCCAACTTCGCGCCGGTGACTCTGTCGCGGCCCCAAGCTGCTCGACTCGAATCCATGATGCAGCAGCAAGTGCAGGACGCCGTACTGGCCCATACTGCCCAACGCATGAAAGATCACAAGCTGGACTCGGACTGGCGTTTCGTGAGCTCTTTGGGTCAGCTCAAGACGTTCAAGACCCGCGGGAAGGACTCGTTCACCTCGACCTCCTCGTGGACCACGACGCTCGAGAGGGTCTGCAATGTGAACGACCGCATCAGCACTGGAGTTCACGCTTGGACCATGCGCAGCCAAAGTGACCGCAGTCGCAGTGAACGGTTGTCCTTCTCGCGCTGCACCGTCGGCGCCACGGTTGGACGTCGCGACCCGCTCGACCCGCGTCCACCAATTCAGTCTTACCGCACTTTTGGTCGCGTGCAGGGCAACTACCGAGACATTGTGGACGCCCACTACGCAGCCACCTCGTCCGACTTCGTCCAGCAGCAGAAACTACTGTCGCCTGTAGTGACCGACGGTGCTGTTCTGCACACACTCCGCGCGACTAAGGACAGCTACCTCGGCATCAAGTGGCTCGCTGAGAACTCTTTTGCAGGCAAGCACGACTCCTGCTTCGTCGAGATGGTGGGCTACACTATCAACACGAACGGACAGGAAATCGGGTTCGTGGCAATGGCCTCAGTTGAAATTCCCGAATGTCCAGAGCTTTCAGAGTCTCTGAAGCTGACGCGGGTGCGGATGAAGCGCACGATGCTGGTCATCCCAGCTGCTGACACCCCGAAGGCGACCTCGGAGGTCTTTGTCATGGGCGCCAACGAGGCAAACGTGTCGTCAATTATCGCTCACGCGCAGTATCGATTAAACATGGCCGTCCTCAACGACATCTCGCTGGTGATCGACTCGCAGAACATCGCGACCCAAACGTTGGCCCTCCACAAGAACTGGGTGCCGGATGCAAGCCGCCCCTCGTGCAGCATTTGCAGTCGCAAGTTTCACTTCATGTTTCGGCGGCGGCACCACTGCCGGTTGTGTGGCGACATCGTCTGCAAGACCTGCTACGTTACTCGCGCCGTCCCTGGCGCGGACATTGAGCTCGGTTCCGGTAGCAAGCCAGCAGAGATTTGCCAGACGAAGTTCTGCGTGCGCTGCGTCATGGGCCTCCGTTCGATCGACAAGCGGCTAGACAAGTTTTCGCAGCAAATATCCAAGATGTTGTCGCTGAACATGGACAATCTGAACATTCCGACGACTACAGTAGCGCAGCAACCAGTGGAATCGAACCAACAACACGACCCCGCTGTCTCGTGTACCAGTGAGAAAGACACTCAGGAATGGGATGGCATGGATCATATCCCGGGGGCGAAGTACCTCGATCCTACTGAGGTCGACAGCGACGACGATGACGACGATACTGATAGTACCAACAGTCGAGGCACCGACATTTCATACGAAGTTGGCGAATGCAAGTATCTGCAGCCATCGCTGCCGACACATTCGACCTCGCACAACAAGCTGCCCGGACTTTCGCAACTAAACCGTCACAGCTCCGCCGTCAGTCTCGGTAGCGAGCCCGACATCTTCGAGGAGAAGGTGATACTCAACATGGACAAGCTCAGCCGAATCGTCGCGATTTAACTCAAGCTACTGCGTGAAGGTCTGCCGAACGCAGGCAGCCTATAGGGTAGATATAAGTATCAACCCAATTCTGCAGCTCCTACGAAAGAAGCAGGGGTGGCATTTGGGGGACGTCAGGATAGTGTTAGCAGTAACCCAGCGGCGCGCGAAAGAAACAGGGGTGGCATTTGGGGGACGTCAGGATAGTGTTAGCAGTAACCCAGCGGCGCGCGAAAGAAGGCTCGCCAAACAATAACAAATATCGCGTTCAAATACGCTTTCAACACTATAACTACAAGCTGCATGTACGACGGTGAATATTTTATGGCGACAAGTGCAAACAGGGGCGAAAGGACCAGTCAGGAGAACGATCCTTTTGCAAATTCATTTCGCTTTTATCGTCTCTCGGTAGGCTGCGCACAGAATCATTTGATGCCAAGGATGCAGGAAAACTGCCACGAAGGACAGATATAAACTCTGCTCTCTTCTGTTCCAGACCCGCTTTATTTAGCCCCTCCACGTCTCGTTCAATGCATTCACAGTAGCTGTCTGCCCAGGGTGGTGCGTCGCAGTCAGCCCCCGGTGTGCTGAACGAGTGTTTCCATCGGAGATCAGGTCCGCTGAACTCGGCGGTGGGTGAACGGGGCCGTACTGGCAGTGTGGACGCTGTCCAGGCAATTTAAATTCAAGCTTCGCCACGCCAGACTTGATAGCATCCCAGCACAACCATGCTCGCCGCGAGAGCGGCAGCAAATCGGAAGGTAGCCGATGCAAAACGCGCGCGGGAAGCTAGCGAATGGAACGTTGCACATGACCTGGAGCATGACGAAGAGGAGATAAATGCAGAGGTCTTGTCACCGCCTCTCATCGAAGAGGAAGGTGGGGCCACCGAACAAGTTGCCACTCAAGTCCAAACGAAAACTTCTCCGCGAGCTACAGCTGACGCTGGTTCCGTTAACCCGAAAGAAGCCACCGCTGAGGAGACCAAGCCGGAAGATGATGACTTGATCCGCTTGATCCCCTTGACCGGTCTCACGGGCGCCAAGCTGTACTATGTGAAGCTGGCGAACGTCGGAATTTCCACCCTCAACAACACGTGGTTCAACTCGCTGGTGATGCTGTGTATCTCCTGGGCTTCGCTATCCGTCGGTCTGCAAACCTACCCGGTATTAGGAGAGAGCGTGATTCTCAACGACATGGACTACGCCGTCCTCGCTGTGTTTATCCTTGAGGCAGCGATTAAAATTCTAGCTGAAGGGCTCTACCCATGGCGGTTCTTCACGGGTAAGGAGATGCGATGGAATTGCTTCGACTTCGCCATCATTGTCATGAGTCTGCCCATATGGGGGTCAGCTCTTGGTGGTAGCAGCATCGCCATTCTGCGCATGCTGCGACTCATGCGTATCATGAAGCTGGTCAAGCGCATTCCGCAGCTGTACATGATCGTTATGGGGCTTATCGGTGGGTTAAAGTCCATCGGCTACATTATGCTGCTGCTCTTCCTTGTATTTTACCTTTACGCCATCTCGGGGATGTACGCTTGGCAAAGCAACGACAGTTTCCACTTCCGCAGCGTCCCGATTGCAATGGTGACACTATTTCGCATGAGCACGCTGGAGAACTGGTCCGCGGTAAGTTTTCATGGTCTAGACTTGGTGGCGTTGATCGAGTTTATACTAAATGCGTGCTTTTGACACAGATCATGAATATCAACTACTTTGGTTGCGATCGATTCGAATACTAAATGCGTGCTTTTGACACAGATCATGAATATCAACTACTTTGGTTGCGATCGATTCGACGGTGGCTACTACTCCAATGACTCTGCCGCTGCAGCTAGCTTCCAGTACTGCAACGTCACCAGTTTGTATGGTGCTAACGTCACCAGTAGTTCACTGGCATCGCAGCGGGCACTGAACCAGGTGATGGCGTCTTTCTACTTCATCACATTCATCCTCATATCGGCCTTCGTCATGCTGTCGCTCTTCATCGGTGCCATCACGATGAGCATGACCCAGAGTATGGAGCAAATGAAGAAGGCACAAGAAGAAGTCGAGGCCAGAGTTCGAGCTGAAAAGGCTCGAAAGCGAGCGCTTGAGGCAGAACAGCGAGCTCGTGAGGCGGCGAAGAAACGGGCTGAGGGCGAGAAAGAGGCCAGCCAGGACCCAAGCAAGAATGGGAAACTCACTGCCGCCGAGCGTCGAGAGCGCCAAAAGATGCGTGAGGTGTTAATGCAGACTTGGGATGACTGCGACCTGACCGATATCCTAACCCAGCAGCAAGGTGACACCAAGAGCCTGAAGGGGGCGTACCTCAAGGTCGCTAGCCTTGCGACGAAAATTGTGGAGCACCCGAAGTTCTCGCTCTTTGTCACAGGAGTGATCTGTTTGGCAGGCCTCATGGTGGGGCTGCAGACTTCTCCAGAGGTGATCGACGTGCTCGGTGCAGTGCTAAATGGGTTAGATTCGGCCATTCTTGCTGTGTTTACTGCCGAAGTGATTTTGAAAATCCTCGCCGAAGGGCTCGAGCCTTGGGAGTATTTCCGCACAGCTTGGAACGTGTTCGACTTCATCATCGTCGTGGGTAGCTTTACAAAGGGAACGGGCGGTATGCTTACTATGCTGCGACTGCTACGTCTGCTGCGCGTCCTGAAGCTCGTACGAGCATTTCCTCAACTGCAGGTCATTGTGTCTGCCTTGATCAAGGGTGTGGGCTCCATCGGTTATATCGGACTGATCCTTTTGCTTTGCTTCTACGTCTTTGGTATCGTGGGCAATATGTTATTCGCCAACAACGATCCATTCCACTTCCAGTACTTGCACTTTGCGATGTTAACACTCTTCCAGTTGGCCACCATGGATGGTTGGAGCGACGTGCTGTACATTAACTACTACGGTTGCGATCTATACGGCTACGACGGGTATCGCGCTCTAGGCTACGACTGCGAGCCCGAAGCGTTCGGATTCTTGGCTGTGCTCTACTTTTGCTGCTTTATCATTTTGGGAGGCATGGTGCTCATCACGCTATTCATCGGTGTGGTGACCACCAGTATGGAAGAAGCCACGCAGGAGATGGCGGCCGAAAAGGAGTTGATCCGCCGCGTTGAGGCTCTGCGCGAGCAGCACAACATTGACAGCAAGGTCGTGTCCTCGTACATGCAAGTGTTCCGCATGCTCGATCTGGATGGCAGCGGGTCCGTTGAAGAAGCAGAGCTGCGTACTGGACTAGCAGCGATCGGCAAGTACCCGACCTACGAGGAACTTAAGGAGATGATGGATGTTGTGGATGAAGACGGCAGTGGACAGATCGACATCGTCGAGTTCGTCGAGTTCATGATCCACGTGCGCGAAAAATCGAACCAACAGCACGCTGCACGACTGGCTGCAGAGGCAGAGGAAGCTGTAGCTTCGGAGGCGGCGACAGCAGAAGAAAGAGCTGCTACGACTGAATCACCGGAAGCTCTAGCTACACCGAACGACACAACACCATCGACAAAACGCAAGAGCGTGGGCGGGACCGAGGAGAATGACGCCCGGGTGCTGGCTATCAGCACAAGTAACGGCGAAGTTGACGAGCCTGCCAATGTTGCGTCGTTCGTCATTACCAAACGCAAGAGCGTGGGCGGGACCGAGGAGAATGACGCCCGGATGCTGGCTATCAGCACAAGTAACGGCGAAGTTGACGAGCCTGCCAATGTTGCGTCGTTCGTCATGGCTCCAAGCCGCTCGTGGTCGTCTCCTCGACCCTCGTTATCATCGCGGAGCACACCAGGCTGCAACGTTATGCCCTATCGATCAGACAAAGACTCTCAGGATGATACACAAGCAAGAACCCCAGGTATCCCGATTGAAATTGAGGCACCTTCGTCGGATGAAGGAAGTGAGACGGCACTGTTACCTCAACCAACTTCAGCTCGACCGCGCTCTGGTCGTGTGACGAGTAAAATTCTCCCATCCGGTTGAGGATATACTATACCTTGAAACTCGTAGATCGTTAGAAAAACGTAGATCGATAAATATTCAACTATATGCTCGCGTGGGCTTCATGAAAAAGTCTCGACAAGCATCATTTTTCTTTTACTTTACTGTCGCTCTACGACTGATACTGCTCGAGACTCATTTTCTGCATTAAGGTCAGCTTGATGTTCTCAAAGCCTCCAGCCTTGGCAGCATCGTAGGGCAATCGTCCGCGCTTATCGGTTGCTGTCAGGCTTGCACCGTTGAGCACTAGGTAGTCGCAACAAGTCGCGGCCCCGGATGCTGCACTCGCATGCAACGCTGTTTCGTTGTATTCACCCGCGCGCACATTCACGTCTATTCCATGCGCCAAGCACCACATGAGCTCCTTCAAACTCCCTTGGGCTGCCCCAGCAATAAACCGCTTGGCCAACTCGTGCTTCAGAACGCTGTCGTCGTCCTCTAACGCACTGAGCGTTGCGTCGGGCTCTGCAAAGCCGTGGAAGTGATACTTGGCCTTGATATACCGAGCCTTCTCGTCACGCGGTGTCGTGGGAGTTGGTTTGGTCCACCCGTCCGGTATCGTGTGCTCCCACACAGCATTCACAGCGTCATTTCCAAGCTCATCGCGCAGCAGCGCAAGTAGCGACATATCCCAGGAGTCCAGCGCTAACGATCGTACTTTTGACTCGTGTACACCAAGACTCCGGTGAATTCCCGAGCACTCAATGCACAGAAGACACCCAATGTTGATCGAAACCCACTCGGCTGGCTCCTGTCCGCAGTCTGCGCAGCACGGGTTCGCCTCGGTAAGCTCGTCAATAACTGACTGCTGCTCCGGATGCACCTCCTGGCGATGACTTTGCTTCTCTAAAGCGCTTTCAGTGCTACGACGCGCAGCTTCAATCCACTCGATCATATCCCGAGCACTGGCAGCTTGAAGCAACAGTTTTGCCCGGTTGGCATCGATCACTTCAAAGCAAAAGGGTAGACTTGAACCTTCGAGCTCGCGTACGCGAGCCAGCAGTAGGTCGCACACAAGCGTCAGACTGCTCTCCGTTGGGTGCTTCCCCGTGCCACCGCGTGCCGTCGTTTGAAAAAGCTTGCCTGCATGAATCTGGAACCAACGCCGCTTCCAACTTCTAGCTGGGAACATCGAGTTGCGGACGAAAAGATAGCCCTGCTTTGCAACGCCTCCAGGTGAAGTAGCCACGGTCTGACGACTACTCCACGTATCCGTCGAGACAACTTCGACTGGTAGCTCAAGGGAAGGAAACATTTCCGTAGACATGGTTGTCTCCACGCTCAGCGCACCTGTTACTACAGGGGGCTCGCTAGGCGCGTAGTTAGGGCTGACAGCATCCACATCTTGCGATAGTCGCTTTTCAAGCAGTTCCCGTTGTGAGGACCACATCACCTCGTCTTGCTCGAAATCCTTGCGTGAAACCTGCATCATCTCTTGGCGTTTGCGGAGGGTTGGCTCCACCGACTTGACGAGCTCGTGGCAGGCATGGAAGTGGCCCAGTTGCGCGTACAGTATGGAGTTGAAGCACTCCACCAAAACGAACTTCTTCATGCAATCGATGCGGTTCATGTAGCGCACCAGGTCGAAGCGAGCCAGCTCGAACCGTCGGCGGGCAACCACCACGTCTCGCTCCAGCGCTCGCTGCTTATCGTTTCCATTTGCCGCTGAGCTTGAATCTGAATTGAGCACATTGTTGCTGCTGCCACCTGAAGCAGCGGAGGCAGGCGGTGTCCCTGTGATGACGAACTCACCTGCTCCATTGTAGCTTCCAGCCGGCAACGCAGGACTGCCCAGACCCAGCATACCCAGCGAGTCTCCAGCGCCCGTGGGCGTATTTGTACCGCTAGCCGGCTGCCCAGGCTGCCTCGACTTGCTCAGAAGCTTCCCCAACAGCGTCTCGTACTCCTCTCCCAGCCTCGTCACCTCCTTCCTCAACTCGCCAGCCTCCTTCAACAACTCCTTCTCTGAGAACTGCTGAATCGAGCGACTCAGCAGCGACTCCACCCCTAGCAGCATACTCACCCTCGAGCTCTGCACCTGTGCCAAAGTATCATGCATCTCCCCGAACAGCTCCGACAAACTGCCCAATTCGGGGCAACTCGTGGAAAAGATCGCGCGAGCATGTTTGCGTTGAATCAACTCATGGGCCAGCGCCGTCTCCTCCTCCCCAAAGTGCTTCCCCGCAGCCGCGTACTCTTTCGAGTGCGCCACGAGCTCCTTCAGCAGCGCCTTCAGCCCCGTGATGGACTCCTCGAACCCCTCCAACTGTCGCCGGAACATGGGCGAGTCCTCCACGAAGTCCAGCACCACGTTCTTACTGTAGCGACTCTGCAGCTTCTCCCTGCCCTCGTCCACGTCGGACGCCGCTCGGAACCGCGGCGACGTGGCGACGACACGCGGACGCGGAGGGGGCGACTTCTTGCTCTGCTCCTTGCTCTCCTCCGCCCCATTGGCCGCCGCCACGGCCGCGACACTCTCCGCCGCTAATTCCTTCCTGTCGCCGCTTAATTCGCGGCTGCGCTTCTCCGGGGACTCGCTAATAGCAGCGTCGGACTGCTGCAGTGCGTCCAGCACCTCGGCGGGCAGAGCGCCGAAGCGCGCCTTGTACGCGTCCAGCTGCGTCGTGAGGCTCAGGATCATCAGGTCCTTCTTCAGGATCACCTGCTGCAGCTCCGCCACCGCGTCGTTGGGCGCCTTGCCGCCGCCGTCGCCCCCTCCGCGCCAGGCATTGAACGCCTTCATACTTCACGGACTGATCAGGTGCGCCGCGAGCCGTTGTAATTGAACGAAGTGACACTTGAGAATGAGAGTTTTGACCAATGAGAGGGAGATGTACCGGATAAGCGGTACGAATGTGACGTGTGTTGAAGTGAAGAGAATGAGAGTTTTGACCAATGAGAGGGAGATGTACCGGATAAGCGGTACGAATGTGACGTGTGTTGAAGTGATGTGAAGTGACTCACTTCACTCACTTCAAGTGAGTAGGTAAGGTGAAGTGATGTGAAGTGCAGTCTATAAAGTTATCGCGTTCGGGACTCAAGCTCAAATGCTGGCAACTTGCCACCACTTTGTCGCTCGGGAGGAGTCCATTCTTTCTTTCTCTCTCTCTCTCTCTCTCTCTCTTGAGGTGGCAATTACTGCTTGGCGCCGGCGAAGACGTCGGCGAACTGGTCCTCGGGCATCTCGCGCTCGGGGCCGCGCTCCTTGCGATCGACCTGCGCCGTCTTGCGCGACACGTAGCGGTCGCGCTTGTCGGCCTTGGCGTCGCGGCGGTTCTCGTTCGGGGACACGTAGTGCTCGTTCTGGTACAGCGTCTGGCCGCCGAAGCTGCCGTCGAAGATGCGGATGGGCGTGATGACGAAGCGCGGGCCGATCTCAATCAGCTGCACGAGGTCCTCGCCGCGGTGCAGCGCCGCCATCTCCGCCTTCTTGGTGTCGGCGTCGTCCGCCAGCTGGTAGTTGCGGCACCAGACCTTGCCGTCCGCGTAGTAGAAGCTCATGACGCGGTCGATGAACGGCTTGCTCTTCGGGTGCGCCTTGGGCGTGCCCCACACCTGCGTGAAGAGCTTCTTGATCACCTGGAGGTGCGGCGCCTCGTCGAACGCCTTGTCGAAGGTCAGCAGCGGACGCGATCCGGCCAGCGCATTGCCCGTCATCTTCAGCTCGTCCATGGTGTGCACTGCGGGTCAACATAAAACACAGAAATGCAATGAATAAAGGGCTTCAAAGCGTAAAAATTGCATCAAACCGCATTGCAAACTCACCGTTCTGCACGAGGAACTTGGCGCTGGGGCCCGTGCCGACGCGGCTGACCCACATGTACAGGTCCTGGCGCTTGCGGGCCTCCAGGAAGATGGTGGTGTTGCAGCCCTTGATCTCGGCGATCTCGTTGACCACGTGCAGCGTGTCCTTGGCGTCCAGCTTCACCTCGCGCTTGTGGTGCGGCAGCAGCTTGCGGAAGTCGTCCATCAGGTGGCGGTAGCGCGTCGTGATGCCGCGCGACGAGAAGACCAGCACGCGCTGCTTGTTGACGTACTTGCTGCCGCCCGCCGTGGCCAGCTTCTGCTTCTTGGCCTCCTCGGCCGCGTCCGCCTGCGCGCCGGTCTCATTCTCGCGTCTCCGCTTCATCATGGCCATGGTTGCTGCTCGGGGAGGACGTACTACTGGAGCTGCTCGGCAGTGAGGATGAAAAACTAATGGCTGGTGCACGGCTTTGGACTATTTTTCCGAGACTAATTTCACAAAATATAGGCTGGGAGGACGTACTACTGGAGCTGCTCGGCAGTGAGGATGAAAAACTAATGGCTGGTGCACGGCATTGGACTATTTTTCCGAGACTAATTTCACAAAATATAGGGTAGACCTATTATTTGCTCTAATAGTGTCAGAACCTAGCTGTAGCAGGCGGGTCATGTACTTGCATCTCGACTTGTCGTTGAGCTGCAGAGGATTTCCACATGTCGGACGGGTCTTGAACCACCAACGACGGTGCTTTGCTAGCTTTCGATTTGTTCTTTGACAGTTCAGGGAGCAGCAAGGAGTGGAGTATCTGTCGTTGCTGGTTATCCACCGGTGAATCACTTGTGTTGTTGTCCGAAGACATCGTAGACGAAGCCTTGTGCTTAATTAAGGTGTCCAGTGTCATCTGCCGTGCAGCAACCACAACGTCATCAGTGAAACTTGCTACGGGCCAGCATTTGCATCAGAAACGTACCGGTGGTTCTCTAATCTTGCGCCCGTAGCTCGTAGGTGAGTAGCAGGCTTTGGATAGCATTAGTTTCTTTTTCAACACGGGGGTAGTTCCAAGCCTGGCCGCATCACGAACGACCTTGGGCTGAATGACAACAATAGTGAGACACAACCAATCGATATAGTACAAGAATCAAAGTACGTACGCTCTCCCTGCGCTTATACTGGTCTTGGTGGTACCTCAGCACAGCCACGACTTGCTTTTTCGTGAATTCGCGACTCTGAAGATGCTTCTCAAGTACATCAGTGATCGAGTTGAGCGGGTATGGGCTTTGAATATCGTCCGAGTCGAGATCAAACTCTGGGAATCTGACGCTCTGGAGGCTGTCCATATCAGGCGAAAAGCAAGACGCATGAGGTGATCCAATGCCATACATCGATGGAGTCTCCGGAGACGCAGGTTTCGAATGGTGAATGGAGGAAAGTGTTGGAAGTGGAGGCTTTCGTGGTGTCCTTCTCGATGAAGAGGGAGCCCCGAGTGGCGACTTCGGTGTCCGTGGGGTCTGATTGTTCTCAATTTTCGCTCGCTGTTCATCCTTCTGCTGCATTTTAGCGAAAAGCTGCTCGTAAAACTTGAGCTTCTTGCTGAGCCCGGTGTTCATTTCCTCGAAGACGTGCATCTCGTGCTTTGAGCGCTTATTTTCCGCCCGGAGCTCGTCAATTTGCTTGATCATCTTCTCCAGCTGCGAGCTCTGGTAGCGTAGCTCAAGCTGCACGCGCTCGTTCTCCTCAACCGTTCGCTGTGTTGTCACGTCCAACTGCATCCGCATTTGAGTACGCATCGCATCGTGGAAAGCCTGGAGCTCCGCCTCCTTCTCGCGACGCAGGCGGTCATTCTCAAGGATCAGCTTTCGCTCCAAATGGTGTCCAAGTTCATCTTTCTCGAGGGCCATTGCAGCGAGTTGCGTCTGAAGCTCCTTGATCTGGGCATCACTCTCTTGTTTGTTGAATTGTGCCAGTCGCGTTTCACGCACGACCGCCTCATTTTCTAGAGCGGTTTGGATGAGCTGCGCACACTGTCGTTGGGCTTCTTCGTATAGCTGCTTGTACTCCTGCTCTTTGCACGTGTCCAGAGCGTGGAAAAGAGGTCTCCCCGCATTGATGAGAGTCATCATCCTGGCTCTCGACTCTGTTTCAGGTTCGGCTGAAGGGGTAGTTGTAGCTGTACTACTGGTACTGCCTGCATCGCCTCCATCTGTAGTGCCACTTCCGTTGATCGTCTGCAATAGCGATGCATTGATCGCTTCATATTCACGCAACTTGCTGTGCAGTTCTTCGATGCGTTTTGACTTAAACGCCAAAACTCGCTCGCGATCATACTTCCGTTGATCGTCTGCAATAGCGATGCATTGATCGCTTCATATTCACGCAACTTGCTGTGTAGTTCTTCGATGCGTTTTGACTTAAACGCCAGAACTCGCTCGCGATCGTCGATGTTCGCTTCGAAGGACGCTTGGAGCTCTTGCAAATCGCGAGTCACGCGGGCGTTGGCGTCTTTCAGGCGCTCATTCTCCAGTTTGGTTTGTTGCAGCTCCTCCTCGAGCTTCTGCTCGTGAAGAGCCCGAAACGCCACTGTCTTGAACTTCTCCACGCCGCCCACATCCGTTTTGCCGAAGAAGTCCGTGGCACTCAGCAAGGAGCCACTCCCCGGTGGAGCTCCGGCCGACATGAGAACGACAAATGGTCGAGTTCTTCACTCTACTTATACGCGAGCGATAATAGCCTTCGTGCTAGGTGCTAGGAAGTACATCTTTAGCCCAAACAAACCATTATGCCAAACAACATAAACAGACAGTACAAGCATCGTTCGGTGTCTCTATTTGATGAAGCTGGAACACTTAATGCACATTTCATGCCGCGGGGACGGTTGTTACTGCTGCAGGGCCTGGGGCCTTCTGTCGGAAAAAGTCCTTGAGCTTCTCGTGCTGGTCCATGCTGTGCACGAACTCCCTCACCTTGATCTGGTTGCTGGTGCGGTTCCGGTCGACGAAGCCCAGGTACGGCACGCCGTCGAACTCCACGACCTTCTTACTGAACTCGGGGCCGACAAAGTCATTGTCTTCGTCGAACCATTGGCGAGGCTCGCGCGCGACCACAATGCGCATCAGCACCGCGTTGGCCGGCGCCGTGTAGTTGAAGTAGTGCATGACCGGCACCTCGGCCTTATCGCAGAACGGGCACCAGAGTCGATTGTTGAAGGCGTGCACGCCCGACACGTAGAACATGAACAGCGGGTAGTCGTAGGTGTAGAACGCCATGAAGTCCATGACCTGCTTGGGGTTGTTGAAGTGCATGACGCGGTTGGCGTTGGGCTGGCCCGCCGCGGGCTTGTTCACCTTGAACACCACATCCAGCAGATCTTGGTTCAAGCAGTTGGGTCCAGCCAGCAGCGCCGACGAGTTGCCGCCACCGTCGTACCGCATTAGCGTCGGCAGGTAGTCGATGTAGAAGAGCTGGTTCTGTCGGAACGGGTTCATGAGGTCGTTCCAGAACTTCTCCGGGCCGACCTGAATCTCCAGCAGCCTCGAGCGCCGCGGGGCGCGCTTGAAGCCTTTGTACACGGCGTCCTTGACTTGCTGGCAGGGCGGGAACCAGTACGTGCCGTTGGCGTCCGTGTCGCTCATGAAGAGCATGAACAGCGGCCCCATCGAGTCCACGTCGTACTCGCGCACGAACTTGTGCGCCTCCTCGAAGCCGCGCACCAGGTACTGCGTGTGCGCGTGGGTGCGGTCGCGCTGCACCGCTCTGGCGGCCTCTGCGGCGTCCACGAGCTTGGCGGCGGCGTCCTTGGCGCTCGTGGCCTCGATCTCGTCCGAGGCGGGGGACACGACGGTCTCCGCCGTGAACTGCCACATGTAGGACACGGACAGCAGCATCGTCACGGCCAGCGCCAGCTGCATGAAGCGCACGGGGTTGAGCGGCCGCGAGCTCGGCGCATCCTTCAGAAGCCAGCGCCAGCTGCATGAAGCGCACGGGGTTGAGCGGCCGCGAGCTCGGCGCATCCTTCAGAGTCTTCTCCGCCTTCATCTTGGCGGCCGGCAGTTCCGTTCTGGCGCTACGCGGAGCTGCCAGCAGCTTCGCACGGCATAGCTCGAACTCGTTACGCGATTTGAAGCCACACGATTGGTTCAAAATGGGGGCGTGTAGTCAGATCTGAGTCTGGTCTTGCTGGGCGCTTGCAGT